>OMLM01001632.1:0-10449 GCA_900302695.1 Helostoma temminkii | reverse complement strand
AGGCCCTCAGGCTTCCAGGTAATCTGAGGTGTGTGCATGTGTGTACACATTTCAAGTGCAGCAAAAACACACAAGGACTTGTGGTATTAAGGTTTCAACACACCCTTCTATCCACAAACAGAAATTTCCCTGAACACATGCACAAAAAGGCACATATTTTACCATGTTTGAATCACAGCGGCACGCTCACCATCCTCTGTACATATATTCATGTCAGGGGCATCATGCATGTGTGATTCCATGTCTCCACTGGTCTATCTTTGCAGGTAATTAAGCATGAAAGTAAAGATGACAGCCAGCGACCAGACCAAACGTGCTCCGAAGACAGAAGTGCCATGCAGTGTGCTGTGACACTACAGTGGTGGGGAGTGTCTGAGTGTGTCAAGATTACTTTACCACTGCATTAGTTAGATGGGATAATCCCTATTGTCAGAGTCAATTATAAGGTGGTAATATGTGGTAACAGCAGGCCAGTTGAAAGACAAACATACACATAAAGAAAATCCTAATTCCAACTAAATCAAATAAACAATAAGACCTAAAATGTGCAAAGCTATTATTTCCTATTTATTGGAAATCACAAATGACATATGCACCAGTAGTATTGTAGTATTTATTCTGTGGTGAGCTATCGTGTTATTATATCCATGATTTCACATCTGTCCCTTCTTACAACCATATTGTGTTAGTGGTGAAACGATTTCTAAATGATTTTCTTTCAATATCGCAAATGGATGCATTAAAAGACAAAAAACTCCTCAAACTGCTTCGCTCACTTCAATGTGAATTTAAATTGATTTTTAATAGCATACCCTTAGGAATTGGAATCAAGTCTATCGAGTTTTATTGTTTAGATTTCAAAAAACAAAGAAGCTAATTGTCTAAAAGTAGAATTCCAAATTCCAGATCAATATCAGGGTCTAATTAAATGTTTTAAATGTTTCTTGGCCCGAAGCCTGTTGTCGTCATGGATATCTATTAAAGGCTTTTGAGGTACATTGTGAACAGATAAAACGCCAAACTACAATGTTCTGACAAGGTTTTAAAACAATTAAGGCAAAAACAGCTAGTTACATTTTTGGGTAGTGAATTTTCTCACCTGAACTGAGAAACTGTGTTGAATGCATTGTGGTCTCTGTAAAACTCCAAAAGAGATGCACTTGCAATATAACCAATTTCACACACAAAGTTAATGATATTCTTGAACTGAGTGACACCTGTTGCCATAAGCTTGCTCAATTTAATGTAACTGATATCATGGATACACTTTGCTCATTAACAGCTGTTTCACCTTGTGTCAATTCAGTTTGCTTGGACTTCTTCAGCGGCTTTGTCACACCCACAACATAAACAATGTACTGCTAAAATGAAAAGTATACTGTTCCTTTCTGATTTCCACACACTCTTCAATGCAGCGATCAATACATAACAAGAACTCACAAACTGACTGTTTGGTACAATAAAGAAAACTAATAAGCACGAGGTAGAGGGAGGTTTAGTGTCATGGGGCTTCAGAAGAACCACTAGTGCAAACAGAGGACATGACTGACAGTTTTGCTGTACATTGTATTCTCAAAGACAGAGGGACTGCTGTCACCTGCTGTCCAGGGTATAAGAAAATAATATCCATCATGTTTGACAGCACTCAGAAGCACAACTGACCTCTCTGCAGAGAAGAGTGCAATTACAACTCTGTTAAGAACAGCAGAATGACAACCCATCAGGCTAAATTCCTGATAAAGGGTCTGCCAGGACATCTGTAAAGCAAAAGCAAAAATTCTGCCTTACGTCCTGAAAAGACACAGGAAGATTAGAGAATTCTGTAGGAGCAAAATGTACAGAAATATGTATTTTAGCATGTATGTGAGATGTGTACAACAATTTGCACTTCTTGGCAAGTCTTGATTCCGCTGTTGAACAAACTGAAACATTTAGCAGCTGAGCCATACACTTCCCACTGAAACCCAAAATCAAGGCTAAATTGCGAGTGAATATTAGAATTAAATTTACTACAGGAGCAGAATCATGACTTCATGCTGAATGCTAATGTCCCTCCATGACTACTGAATGTACAAATGTTTAATGCTAAGGGTGATATGTCAGTGCTTATCGCTTATTCCACTGCCCTTGGCCATACAGCATTAATGTTTCTTTATATATCGACTTTTATGGGGAAAAAACTTTGAGTCTTGGCTTTGAGACAAGCTATGGTATTGTGAAGTTTTTGTTATTGTGTGAGATGATACTAACATTTCAACAACATTTTACAAATACATTAAAAATATGCATTGATGGTGATTTTTATTTTGTGGTGGACAAGGGTCGGTATAGACACTTTGCCTAGTCTGTGGATAAGCACCAAGCTGTGATGCAATGTGTGTTCTGACACCTGTTGATCTCAGGCAACATTACATTTTATCCATGCTAACCCCCCTGTCCATGACATTAAAGACAGTAGTCAGTCCATACCCTTAGAACATTGCTATGAAAAGTACATTTTAAAGGTCCTCCAAGTTCAGGAAAGCCTAAGCAACTACTCATTTATCACTACATCCTCTTCAGCCCTGCAGAGAGAGAATTCAGATAGCTAGCAGGCCCACGGGCTCAGCCAGAGAACAGGTTCTGATACGATTAACAGGTCCTTGCGGGAGGCTAGTTAGGGTCAGAGACGATTCCAGATTGACAGAACCTGTGTCAATCTTGAGTAGGACATGTAAATGTTAAAAAGATTAAAAACTCATCACCTTTTTAGATGTATCCCCCTTGTCTCCTTTTCCACCAATCACTAAACCCTGTGGAAAAGCAGGAGAGGGGGTGAAGCACAGGCTATTGGCAGAGGAGATAATAGACGAAGGCAAATTGCATTTCTCATCAGAAGTTTCATTAACCCCAGGACCCGCATGGAGGGCATAATCTGTAACATTACCACTTCCTCACGTTTCTAGCTTAGTTGAGTCACCACACACCTTTCACTTTGTTCAAATAGGAAAGGAAAAAAAGGAGAAGTGCCAGCAGCAAACTTCTAGTCCTGGCAGGCAGGTGTCATTTCTGATTCACTTTTATTCACAAATTTTTCTGTTAATTCAATCTCATGTTATGGAAGAGGACATAACTGATCATTTTGTATTTTCTCGAGATAACAAAAAAAGTCAATTTCAAAAGCAGAGTGATACATTTCACAAGTTTCACACTCACACACACTAAGTCACCCACATTTCTCCCATCTTCCTATTCTCTGTGCTGCACCTGGGAGACATCTTTAAGCAGGCTATTAGTCCAGCGCAATGTGTGGGCTCTGGCATATGAATATTTATAGCACATTGGAGAAAGTGTAGGAGGTTCAACCTTGACTATGGTGTAATCAGCACACATACTGACTGCGGTCATGATTTAGAGACAGTGAACCTGCTGAGAGCCTCACTCGATATCCAATGCTCGTGGACACACATAATCAATGTCCACCTCGTTAAGGGCGTACCCTTTCAGGATTGGTCTGAACTTTCCAACTTTTTAATGAGATTCACATTCATCATACCTATTTATTTGGTTCTTTAAAAAGAACACACTTTATTAATAGTCCAAATTGAATTTTATCCTCTCCTTTTTATGAGCTTGTCATATACTAAGCTATGAGGTGACTTCGCAAAGAGGGTATATTTAAAATACCTCAGTTAATTGTTAAATATTAAATATGAGGGCACATGTCTGGCAGGAGTCAGCCACCTTCTTGCAATCAAATAAAATTTATAGTAATAAAACTGTGGCGGTAGCAACACTAAAAATACAAAACAAAAGTATACTCATTATCCTGAAGACTAAAAGTACCGTGCACACAAACAGACTGGACAAAAAGAAAGTGAAAACAAAGGCCTTCCTTATAATAACACATAGAGGCATAACACATCCATAATCGAATTATGTGAGATATTGTTATATTTATCTTTCAATCTGAAAAACAATTAGTGCAAACAATGGAGTTATAACTTCAGTCAACAAGTAGTAAAATGATACTCCATTCTAACAGTGGGCTGAGAGCGAAAGGAAGATGTAAGACCGACAAGAATAATGTTTTGTTGAATGTATATGAGAAACTTTTTTTGATACTAATGTGCTCAAACAAATAAGCAAATGGCTCGCACAAAATAGCTAAATAAACATTTAACACACAAACACACCCACCACCACCTCCTTTCCTTAATGAGGCCTGGTGGTCTGTTGTGTGTAACTGCGGAGGTGTCGTTTTAATCACTAGAGTCAGTGTGGCGTGGCATAAGTTGGCCTTTTTTAATTACCTCACTGATTGAGCACAGTCAAGGATGGGAAAGCCTGCTCACCCCCTGGATGCCACCCTCTGATGAACCTGCACCCACGCCCCATTCTGTACTGTGTAATGAACAGGTGACATTCAAATGTCCTCTGCAAGATATGTGAACAGATACAAGGTTTGTGCTTTAATTTGACAGAGAGACAAATGGTAAAAAATGAGTCAATCAGTATGTTTGAGTCCTAACATACACGTTTTATTTCAATGTACCTCAATTAACCCTGCCATATTAGTGAAGTTTAATATAGTATCTATAGTG
Organism: Helostoma temminkii; assembly: GCA_900302695.1. Taxonomy (NCBI): domain Eukaryota; kingdom Metazoa; phylum Chordata; class Actinopteri; order Anabantiformes; family Helostomatidae; genus Helostoma; species Helostoma temminkii. The sequence goes on along the minus strand of OMLM01001632.1, from coordinate 5,866 downwards.
AGAGGGTTCATAATGGCAAACTGTGTGTCTATGTTACAAAAATATGTCATTTTAACTGCTACTGTAAAATATCTTTGCATTTCTCAGCAGAAACTATAAGTAGGGGTCATCGTCTTTCACGTCCACTTCAACCAGTGGATCAGTGGAACTGGGATTTGAACCACTGACCCCGGGATTACTAGATGACACGCTCCTGAGCTACAGCCACCCCAAAAGAGACAACAGGCAACATCAGAATTCATTTGGACTCATGTATCTGGCCACCTGGTGAATCCAACTCCAATATCACTTTTCATCTCCACCAACTCCTGAGGGAAATATCTTGCTCTTAAGCAGCTGAATGCTCCTTTATGTTCACCAGCTAGTCGCTAACTTTATCTGTCTGCCATTAGGTGTTGGACAGGTAGTGTGTAATGGATTTTTAAAAGTTGCAGCGGGTTTTTAAGAGTTGAAAACCACTGCCTGCTATAGCTGAAAATAACACTTATGACAGCCATGAAAGTGGACCAAAACTGTAAAGCTGTAGGCCAGGTTATAAAAACTAAAGAATGGTGTAAAGTTCTATGAAGTGAACAGGAGCTGCAGATATGGTGGATATTATCAGCAGGTTCTTCACCACAAGAGAGTCCTTTTATATACAAGTTGCCATAATGGGTTGTTAAAGTAAAAATACTGAGTATAACCACTTTACTGAATGGGAAATTATTAAAAAAAAAAAAAAAAGAGGCTAGCCTCACTATTTTGAATGCTCTCACAACTGCAGGAAAGGGAAGAGTTATCATGACAGCTTCAGCTCCACAGTGATGAGGCAGAATCCAGAGAATTAGTGGATGATGAGCTCCACTAATTACAGCATCAATTTATTAACATTATTACAAGAAAAAAATTAATCATTTCATTAACAGTTAGGGGGTGGCAATGAATCATAATATGACCAAGGCTACCGTGAGGCCCATTTTTTAAATGAAGACTAATTACAATCTGAATGAAAAGTTGGGGACAAAAAGCTTAAGGTGGCTTAAAGTAAACAGTCACACAATACAACATCATTAAAATTCAACGCAGCTGGACTTAAAATTAAATCCTTGGACAGTTCATTCCTTCATAACCTTTGCTTTCTAATTAACCATGCTATTAAAGAAGTACCCCATACATTCCTGGATAAAATGAGCCATTACCAAGAACAATTCATTTTTTATAAAACAAATGTTCACTTTCACCTCCTAGAAGGAACAAAAATATTGGTCTGGCTGCATCAGAGGTCAAAAAACACAACTGCACAATTCTAGTAAAGACTAAGACACTCCGAGATGGAAAATGTTTCTGGTCTCTAACTGTATTAACTTTGAACAAAAAAAAAAAAATCATGCACTAAATCCCCACTCTGCTCCTTCATCCACAATACTATATGAAGTGGGATTTTTCTCGGCTTATCTATCTCTCTGCATTGATTAAGTTATCCTCGACCAACAGAATATTACATAGTCTCAATCAATACAATATTACTGAACAACATACATCATGAAAACATTAAGTGTAATGCATTTTCCTTTTATATAACTGATCCCATTGTGATTTGTTTGTAAAATATGATATCAAAACAGACTTTCAGCATTCTGGAATACAACTCACCGACTGGTGTAACAGGAGGTGTTGCTGGACTTGTCTTAGGCACTGCCGCTGGCTGAGACAATGGAGCAGGGGATACTGGTTTCACTGGTGGCTGAGAAGGAGGTGCAATTGGTTCATGGGGGGCAGTAAATTCAGGTAGGGGAGGTGCAGCAATAGGTTCAGCAGATTGTTGGGACAGAGCGTTCCCTGAAGGAGGCATAGGTGGTGGAAGGATGGTGACAGGCTCAAAAACAGGAGGTGAAGAGAGGGGTTCTGATTTGGGAACAGGGGGAGCAGTGATGGGTTCAACTTTGACAGGAGTAGTAGGTTGTATAAGTTGAGCTACAGGTGAAGCGGCAATGGATTCAATCACATGTGGAGGAGCAATGGGTTCAATTACTGGAGGAGAAGGAGCAATGGAATGATTTATAGGAGGAGAAGAGGGTTCAACTACAAGAGGAGAAGCAAGCGGAGTTAGCACTTTCACCACAGCTGGAGCAGGACAGGAAGCAGGAATTGGGGAATCATTAGGAGAAGAGGTAGGAGGGAGAGATTTAGGCAAAGTTACCGGCTCAACAGCAGCAGCCACAGGTTTAAAAGCAGAAGCAGTAACAGCATTAGCAACAGCTGGAGATGATGAAGATGGGAGCACCATTTCAGTAATGGTGAGGGCTGCTACCTGTTCTGCAGAGGGTTGAGGAGGAGGTGCTGGAGGTGCTGCCATAGTCTCTGAGACAGATGGAGATGGCAGAGGAGGAGCTGGAGGTGCAACCGGTTCTACAGGAGCAGGGGGAGGAGGCAAGGAGGTGACTGGATCAAACAAGGGAGACATTGGCACAGGAGGAGGAGGAGTGAGGGTACGCTCCCTGGAAGGTGGTGTAGAGGAAGCATTTTGGTGCTTAGGAGGAGATGCAGGTTCCCTCATGCGGTTGATGACATTCTCAGAAAGCTGCAAAGATGAGAGAAAGAATGTTTCAATGGAACAGTGAGACGGACGCGATTGAAATGCTTGTAGTTTGAACCAATTAATTAATCACCATATATTCAATTTGTTTATAAACAGTGTATATACAATTACAGCTCATACACCAATCAGGCATAACATTATGAGTTTGTAAGTTGAAATAGTCAGAAATGTGATAGAATTGAAATAGAAATGTGATAGAATTGTACTACATGTGCATTACTAAGGTAATTGTGGGCGATGGAGTCGTACTGGAGTATGTTATTGTGTAAGGTTGTCATAGGTTGTTATGCCTGATCAGTGTATGTTTCCCATTTTTACATTTCTACAAAGACAAAGAAGACAAAGCTTTATTTTCAATGTGTTTACACAAACATTATAGCATTAGAAAACAACACACTTTGCCAAAGGTAATTTTAGCTTCACTTGGTTAGGTTGCCAACTGAGTAATAATAGACAGACAGACAGAGCCATGCCAACTAAAGTCTTATCTGTTTCGCTAAAGCCTCTCAATCTATATTTAACATCAGCTGACAATGGAATAGGAGAACTTGTGATAACACCAACCAAATAAGTGAAATTGAAAATCACTCCATTTTGATAAACGCCCATGTTAACACCATGTACATGTTTCCATCTTTAAACTAAAGATAGCATCATCTATGACCCAGTATGCACCTGCCCGTTTCATTCATATGCTGACAGCAGAGCTGAGGCTAGTGACGTCAACGTTGCCAAAATTATATTCAAAAGTTTGTGTATGAATGTATATGATGTTTAAGTTTAAACTCTTTTACCACTGTGTCGCTCTCAGAATGAAATAAAATTCGCAGATTACAAAGTGCCTGTTTGCAATGTAGTATAGCTGCTTTTATAGGCGTCACATAGCACTCTTCTTAGCATAGCATCACCAAATCACTACTGCATTAATGGACATAGGATTAAAGAAGGCTAAAACACGTTTAACCCACTCTAAGTAACTTTGTACGCCACTTACCCGTATGCCCTTCACCACTGTTATATTCTCGTTTTCATCTGACTCAAAGGACACGCGGCGGGTACTGTTGTTCGCTCCCATTATCAAACCGCAGATTGTCAAAGTGTCAATTATCTACATGTAAAATATAAGCCTGCGGTCCACTTTTGTTTTTGGACACTTTACTTGTCACATATGGGTAGCCAAGTCCCGCACAACACTAACTGGGAACGTCGGCACTTCCTTAGCATGACGTCTTTGAAGAACATGCGAGGTGATTGGACGAAAGCGTTACGCGTTCTTATATAACGGATTTCGATTGGTTTTTATTTGTAGGCGGTAGCGTGTGAGTATGTGGACTGTACAGCTTGTTTCACTGACAGTTCATGGCCATGTTCCAGGTTACCAGTTTGAATATATTCTTCTCCTTAATGCATCAGTGGTTCCTTCCTTAGACACACTGCCATGCTGTGATATTAAATTATTATCACTGTATAATATCCTCAAAACATAATCTTTTGTTAAAACATAGATTACACTTTGGAAGCAACAAAGCTGAAGTTTACTTATTATATAGATTAGAAAACAATACTTGTTATTTCACAATAGGTTACATAAGAAAACATGTTATTACATATAAAAGTTGTATAAAGCTATTACCATACCACAGCCGATTGTATTCACTAAATAGTCTACTTCTTTTTCTGCATGTTATTACTGAGTATAAAATATTTTCTAAAGTATTTTATTTAAATATATTTTCTACAAAATGCAACATGCATTTGTTTGCAGTTGTTCTTCAGAAAATTTTTTATTTGTTATTGTGTTGTTTCTTGAGCTGACAAAATAAGAAAAAAAATCTTAAGCCAAAGGATGGGGAGACAGGGAGAAGAGGAAATGGGATGGGTAAACTATTTGGCACAGCTAATGGAGCAATATCACCAGGTTGAATTTAAATACGCATGGCATGATTGGTAGAATGAGTTGCCAACCCCTTGGAAAGCTAAGACAGCTCCTGCAATGGAAATGGAGCAGCAAAGAAAATAGAAGCAGAGGGATGTGAGATGGAAGACACAATACTGCAATAGTTCCCTGCCTGGCACCATGTTTACATGCCATATATGGTCACATTTCACTCACTTCCTGTTTGTGCTCTCCCTGTTTGACCAGCTTCACTCTAATCAGTCTAATGAGTAACACTTGGTTCTCTATATGTATATACATATATGTACAGGTCTACAGCTCTCTGTTCCTTGCCAGATTGTCAGTCTGTTGTCCGTTTACCCATTGCTACTCTCCAGCCTTTCCTGAAGCTGACCTGTTTGCCTGAGCTTGACCTGCTTGCTTTTGGACCCTGATCTCCGCTCTGATCCCTTGGCTCTGTAAGTTAATCGGCTTTGATCATTTCATTTGAACCTGACCTGGAGTTTTGGATTGCGGACTTGGCTCTGGTTATTATTCTGAACTGCTGGATCTGCACCTTAGCTCTGTTTATTTGGACCTGTCTCTCTGCTCAACCCTAAATTGCTATGTCCGACTTGATCTTAAAACCGACTAAACCTAATTTTAAATCTGATTTTATTTTAACCTGGACCTGACTCTATGTTTAAACCTGTTCTCCTGTTCATCTGACCTGATTACCTGATTACCTACTCTGAGCTGTTTAGGAATAATATTTGAACCTGGTCACCGGTCACTTGCCAGCACCCCCTTCCGGTTCTGGTCAAATGTCCCTGAGTGCCATTTTCATACTTATCTGAATTTTCCAGCTGCCACTACAGGAGTAAGTTAATAACCTGGACATCTGCAATACCTCACCTTTGTAAATTCTCTGACTAATTCATGTCTCCTGTGCACAAAGCCAGACTTCCATAACCCAGAAGTACTTACCTGTCTCAATCCTGGTTCATGCGTGCACTTACCTACTTACTATCTGCCTCCTGCTTTTAAAATACACAATATTTAAAACTTACCTTGTGTTGCCAGACTTCATCAAGTCTACCTGTCTACCAGTTTTTCTGACAATTACATGGCCAAATTCAGTGGCCATATTCTTTCTGAGAACCTTTGCTCCTGAACCGTGTGTAGTGTTTGTTCCTGAGACTGGTATTATTTTTGAATGGGCTAGCTATAATGTGATAGTTTTGTATCCTAATGCTATTTTTTTCTTCTTGTATACACTTGACTCACAGTCCATGATCTCCAGATGTAATTGACCAGTGTTCTTGTATACATATAATATACAAGAAGAAAATAATAGCAGTAGGATACAAAAGCCCATTCAAAAACAATGCAAGTGTCACAGTCCATGCCTT
>OMLM01001630.1:20552-41744 GCA_900302695.1 Helostoma temminkii | reverse complement strand
ATTTGAGTCATCCTAATTCTGCATGTTTTTTGTGTGTTGACCAAAAAAAACCTGCAGGACTGTAGTTCTTCTGCAGGATATGTGTCAGATGGGAAAATTTCCAGTCTGGTTATGATTCACTGTTGTGGAAATTAAAATGATGACTCAGGCTTTAATTACTGAACTTTAATCCTCCAATTAACACACAAAATTATTTCATCATGACATCATTAGAGTAACTGTGAAATTTATTTTTGCAAGTTTGTTTGATTTTATTTGAAGTAGATGGGCCATGACAAATCTAAAGTTTTATACAGTGTAGCACTAAAGTGCTTTTGTCTTCAATCATCTGGTGTGTACCCAAAGATGTACCTTTTTAAATACAGTTTATAATTCTATGTTCAGAAATGCTCTTTTCTTCTAAATGTCCACGTTCTGTTGACTCTTCAACCATCATTCGAACAACACAGATTCGAGAAATTCCCCTGAGTTTGGTGGTTCCATCAGGCAATCAGCAGGACAGTTATATAACAATGTTTTTCATTCATTTGTTGTTTTGCAGGGGGTTTATTATTATGGGAAGGTTCGCTTCGCCATTTAAGTTTCATCTGAAGCTGTGCAGTCATTGGTTGCCCACTGTTTGTTATAGGATGGTCTGTATCAAAAGGCCAATGTGGTTCTGTTTAGATTCTCTGTCTTCTTGTTTAGTTTTGAGCCTCACATAACAGCCTGGGTTATAGTGCAGTGGTAGGTGGCACATATTTTCTGTTGCCCCATCTTGTAAGTAACGACTCCAGGACAACTTTTTACAAGACCAAAGAAATTTCCCCACTTCTCTCAGAAAAACAAATGAGAGTGGAGAAGACAAACAGAAACGCAAACCCAAATAACAGCGAAGTTACATAGCTTAAACTCAACTCTCACTATCAACTAGTTCCTGCATCAACTTTGATATTGGACTTGTTTTCTTTATTTATTCTGTTTACGTGTATCTTCCTCTCTCATTTATTGTATCTTATTTTCTTATTATCTTCTCCACACACACACCTGTTGCAAGTCCAATGGTTAAAGCAGATCTTACTACAAAGCTCTGTAATGAGTTTACATTTGTTTACCTAACTGTCTGGCCTGGTTGCCCTTGTTTCAACGTCTAGACACAGGAGAATGTGACTGGCTTGGTCGTCGCGTCTTATGAACCCTAACACTTCTCTTTTCTTTTCCCTCACACCTTCTCGCCCCAACCACTTCAACATTTCCATCCCTTTTTTTATTTGTGTTGTCCCCAAAACACCATATCCCTTGAATTAAACAGCAAACTTCAAGGGTCACATAGATTCTGGTCATGTTAGTAAGACGGTCTGTGTGTTTAAATAGTAACAATATACCACAATTATCCCACTTTCCCCCAGAGGAAGTCTGTTTTCAATCTTGCTGAGTTATATAGATGTTTAGTGTTGCATAGAGGGCTGATGAGCTGTGATGTGCAGGAACTGCAGTGTGGCATACCTCCAAATTCTTAGTTGTGTTAACAATCACATAAATCAGCATCATGATTGGTTTTAAATTTTGGATCAGATAAATATAAACCAATCACTAATAGGAAATCTTTTAATGTCAGAATTATATTCTCACTTTATAGACATTTGGTTGGTTTATTAGTGCCCACGGCCTTGCACATTTCAGAGAATGTTTTTCATAAGAATATTAAAACCAAGCCCACTATGAAAGAGAGGACTCCTTTGATCACTGCTGTTGTTTTTGGTTAAGCAAAGTATGAAAAGCTGAATGTGCTTTTTGCTGCTGAGGCTCAGCATAAGAGCATTTCGATCAGATCTGAAGTCCATCACAGAGAAATCTCAGAGACATCTTTTTAAATTATTTTAAGGGACACAGAACTTTCCAGCACAACGTGACCTTTTCACTCTCTGTTTGTCCTCCATCTAATACACCCATATCTACTTAGGAAATACAGACTTGACATGACTTCATATCCTAATGCAAAACATTACCCATTATGCAGAAGTCTGTTTATCATAACGGGTTCACCACAAACTCCATTGGCAGCAGCTCTAATGAGCTTGTGCTGTAACATATTGAGGTGGTTAATTACAGTCATCATCTAACAAACCACATTGCATGTGCAGTTTTTTTGTTGGGTACCACTGTTCTGAGGAATTGATTGCTGTACAAACCATAACTCACACATGTTGTGCTACATGTGCCAGTAGACATGTATAGACTCTATGTTCTAATGTCTGATTTCTCTCTTTCTGTTGCAGGACCTCCTGTAAGTACAATTTTGGTTCATCCAGGTAGTATAATTATCAACTATTAAGTTACTGGTCACAGAACTGTCTCTTTCATCTGACATTAAACATGCACACACGTACTCAGTATATCATCCCCCACAATGCTTCACAAACTACCGTTCAAGCCAAAAATAATCTTTTCTCCCACAGCAATAAAACACAGAGACACACAAACTGTCACAGACTCACTCACACATGTGCATCCACAGACCGGGGCCATAAATGGACCACCTAGGGAAGTGTGGGTTTGGTCATCTCTGTGTGTTTCACGGTGATGCTTAGGGAGCAGTGACTGATCAGCAGCGAGTTATTCTCCTCTGTGGGACCATAACTCCTGCTCACACTCTGTCTCTGTCTCTGTCTCTTTCTCTCTCTCTCTCTCTCTCTCTCTCTCTCTCTCACACACACACACACACACACACACACACTCACACATGTATTATTTAGAAATGGTTATTGCTTTCAGCTGTGGGATTTCTTTCTTAATTGAATTAAAATGTTGCTGCTTGGGAAAGAATGATTTCTTCTTTATTTTACATTTTTCATTTTCGCATTTCTTATCACATTTGGCACAGATTAGACATGCAGGGGTGGAAATAATCTGGACAGGAAGTCTAGCTGACATTTATAAAATCCATGGTTTTAAACTTTTATAAGATAAAGTGTCTGTGCAGCTGGTTTATTCTAAGTGCCCATGACACAATGTATTTCTTTTTTCTGAACACCAGGAAACTTGCCCACCCATACTGTGGCTGTAAAGTTGGGATGGGATATTTTTGTTATTTGGAGTCACTCCATGCTCCTCCACAATATAACAAGCTCTTTGTCTGAGTCCAGTACTGTATATCAGCTTTATTGGTTATGTTTCTCAAAAATAACACAAAAAAAGATTTGTCGTGCAGGTTGCTTTAAAAACACAACATTTAGAAATGACTCACTTCAGAAATTAAATCAGACCAAAATAACTGTTAATTAGTTTCATCTACAAACTCTGTTTTCCTCCCTGTGGCAACCGGTTTTAAAATTAATTGTAAATTAATTGAGTTAAAAAAATTAAGCTTGTTATTGTGACATTGTTGTCATCATTGCGTTAGAATAAGTTGTATAAGGCCACATATTGAACATAATGTTAAGGCCGTGCCGTGTACAGCAGTTGGTTTCTAACCTGTCTCAATGCTTCATGCTTCATCTCTAACCTCACCAGGGCAAAGCTGGACGGGATGGATACCCGGTAAATTTAATTTTTTATTTATCCTGTCATTCTTCAATTCAACCAGTCTCTACCTTCCCTTTATTTCCTTTTCTCTGGATGTATTCCAACTTTTTCCACAACTTTATTATTTCTTTTATTATTTTATTATTTCTTCTTCTTTGCTTTACTTGCAGAAATTACCGTTATGCTTTATGCTTTAATAATCGCCTGTTCCTTGCCTCCTCCTGCAATTTTCTTGTTAATCATCAGTGATATATCCTGCCCCATGACTGAGAAGTGACTCCAATACAAAGGGAATTATGCATAAACACAAGCAGACATAGCCTTCCGAGTGCAGCATTGGGAGTTTGAAACATTACACCTTTGTGACTCAAGTGTGAAATAAACCATATTTAGCAAAGCTATAACAACGAGAAAACACGAAGAATCATAAACATGGAGGGTATTATTGTGAAGATATGATCAGTAAACATTAACCACAGGAGTTTAAACCAATAAAAATCTTTACAGATGAAAATGTGAAACATTCATCTATGCACACAATGCCCTGTAGCTTTTAAATGGGGTTTAATAATGTTTGAATAAAATAACTGTGTACATTCAATAACTACTGAATGTGAAGCAGATCACTGAGGCTCACTTTTCCTGTTATTCAGAGACATAGCGGCCTCTAATGGTGAGTTAGTCTTGTGACTGCTGAGATGAAATGGCTCATGCCTCTGTTGCTGATTTGTGGTTTAGTCATCATCAAATGCTCATCATCTAATACAGATACACCCTCACCATTCATGACTTCAGGGTGGCTTCATCAGAGTAGGATGTCTGCAAAGTGGCACTGACCACATGAAGCGTTAACATGTGCGGGGACTGTGTGTGGCTGTGTGAGACGCTACCACGTTACTCTGCCATCTGTTGTCATGGTGACCTTTAGTAGTCACTCCGTGTCCCACGCCGTCTTGTCAGTTGTGTCATTGTGTGTGCTTTTTCACTGGGAATTTTGGGAAGTTCATTTCCCAGGGGGCTCTCTCCCAGTCAGATTCTGTCTGGCACTGCGCAGCCCTCCTGACGGGAAATGCCCTGCTAATTACACACAGGTGGACGGAGCGCTCAGAGAAGTGTGTGTAGATTTGTGTTTGTTTGCCTGTGACTATATTCATCTTTGTTTCTGTCTACACTAGAAATTTCAAAGGTTTGGTACATTGTTTAGTTGCTGTGGTTAATTGTTAAACCTCTGCTTATTCAAATGACGTAATATACAACTTTAAAGCTACATAATCTGGATAATGCTCACCAGTCTAGTTAGCATAACGAAAACAATCATTACAGCTATATGCTTTTATAGATGAAAGACATAGGCAGCTTCCTTTTACTTTGCATGTGATGACTTGAGAGGCTGCAGGACGTTACAATGAAACAACAGTAGATTAATCATGTTAGCAGTTAACATTGACAAAGCATTATTTCATTTTGCAGCAGCAAAGATGATTAGCTGTCAAACACTGAAGCTTTAAGCTTTAAAAAGGGCCTCTCTTTCTCTTGGGTAGCAGTGATTGTGTATCTCTGTCCATATACGTGGACGTGTGTAAACTCCTGCCAACCACCCATAGTTTAAGTACATCACTGTAACAAGGGCCAGCACTGTGGAAGTGGTCAGAGGTCTGTGTGTGTGATGTGTTTCCACACTAATAACTTCTTTCACACATGGAGAGGGCACATCAACACAAATGAGTCAAGTGAGTTTCCAGAAAGCACTGCAGAGCAAACAGTGTGCCAGTGAGTTGTGCCAGAAAGATTTCACTCTTTATTTTTCCATTGTTAAAACAAACCACTTGATTTTTTTCCCCATCTCCTTTTTCTTGACCTCACTCACCCTTGTTATGTTTTCCTGACTTAACAGAATTCAGTCCTTAAAAGGCAGAAGTCCTAATTCTTTAACTGGACACATTAACACTGAATTCAACTGTATGAACAAACAATTACTGTGTGCATGTATGCCAGTGTTTGAGCATACGTGAGCTGCGCTTCATTCAGCTGGCACACACATGTCTTGCAGACTTTGGTTCATCACATTAATACATGAAGCAGTCCACTTTCACTGAAGCATCAATAATATGGTAAACAGTGTTAATGACATGTGGTTTATGTGTATCTCAACCATAACACTGCGATACATTATTGTGTGTTTGTGCATGTTGATGTATGTTTTCTCTCCTCTCGTAACCCCGTCAGTTCTTCCTCTCATAAATCATAGGAAGGCGGTTTTAAATTTCAGAAAAGAGACTTCCCCCTGTCAAACAATCAGAGTCAGACAGAATGAGAGAACAGTGCAGAGCAGTAAACAAATAGCCACACACAGAGCAATTGGTTCTCATTCGTATGGGCAGTCACCAGCGTACCTAGCCACTAGTGTGTTTACATCAGAGTGCCAGTCTGTGACAGACAGCGGACCTCACTCAGCAGCAGCCGGCCAAGGCCTCCATTGTTCAGCCTCCCTGGCTGCTGAAGGTAGATTAAAGCCAGACAGTCACCCAACATGTCGGTAATTTTCTGTCTCAAACACACAGCACACTGGGAGGCTTTATTGTGCCCTTTTTTTCTGAATGCAGCCGCTATTTATTTTCAAAGCAGCAAAATGCCATGTATCACAAATTGTGCTCATGTAGCCCTGACATGCAAGATTTGTGTCCCTGCAGCAACATGAAAGTTACGAAAGACGAGGAACTGAAAGATACTCAGGGTTTCTGGATCTCTGCAAGAGACAAAAAGATAGTGGTATCGAAAGGCACAATAGAAGGAAGTAAAGTAGAACCAGGAGAGAGGGAAGGGTTCTCTCACTCTACCTGTCTTTTTAATTTTGACGTCACATAATTAGGCTCAATGAGTCTAATGTGTGCGACACATTTCCATGTGTGTTTTTAGCTGAGACATCTGCTGTGATGTGCAGACACCTACTTTTCACCCTGCATCCTAAACACCCTAATGGATAATTACCAGTCTGCACCATAGGGAGCACAATAAAGACAGTAAAGACATCCCTCGCCCTGTTTGAATGGTATTAAGATACACACACATAAAAGCACAGACACATATGTGTGTATCAGCCTGGTGCATACACAAACACAGACAGAGACATATGCCCTCCTGCAGGCCATGTTATTTTCCACAAATGTGTTTAAGAGCCATCTAATTGGTGGGAATGCTGAGTTGAAGCTTTTTTTAATGCTGGGGGACGCTGCAGGACAAGATGGCGACGCTGACTAGAAATACACAAAGAACCACACACACATAAAAAGGCATTATTTCATTTCCCCCCACATTCACTTGAGGCTTTGGTGGTATCCTCAGGCCTATTTCCTCACTTCTTCTTACAATTAATGTCCCAGTTGTTCTCCCCAATGTTCATCTGTCTTCCATATTTTCTTTTATTGTGTGACTTGATCCATTTGTGGTATGAGATTTCAGCAGTGGCTCAGATATTTCTGAATTTTCTATTTTTATTTAAATTCCAGTTCTTTCTTCCCTCTTTGCAGTCTGCTGTAGGGCTAAATCATAGAAAACATATTGTACAGTATAACAGTGCAGCTACTGCATATAAGAACAGACCATATTAAGGCCCAGGCATCACATTTCCCTTGGTGTGTCACATTTATTGTGATTTATATAAATCTTTGGCCTTTGCTTCCATTAAGAGTCCCCATGACCTGTCTTGATTTAAGGAAGGCTCATACCGGATGTTTTAAAGTGTCTTATTGTCAGTTACAGGAAAGTTTCTAGTTGAATTATTTCTTCACGTATTTGGGTCCTGCTTTATTCTGTTTTGAATACAGTACCTAAGTAAGGTTATATAAATTATGCTATATACTATATGCAAACTGTCAGCAGCCAGATATTAGACTCTGGGTTTTATTTCTGAGAATCCACGGTAGAATCACATATACACTCCTTTCAAAGGAGCCACATGCATGCAGTATTATCTGCAGTTCACAGGTCACGGTGCGGCTTGTTAGCGGCCGTAAATCAGACTTTTTGCTCCAGTTCAGACTCCTCAGCAGCTGATGACCTCACCATATACACCTCATCTACTCATCCTGACGAGCCTTGAAGGAGCCGAGCGCTGATAAATGTTCCCAGATGCGGAAACATCACCCCACTCGCACACACACTTTGAGTACAGTATACCCGACAGAGCTCAGAACCAGAGAAACAGACACAGAAATCTGGGAGAAGACATTGTGACATTTGTAGGCTTATTTAAATTCTTACACTGGTATGCATGACATGATAAACACAGTTTATCTGCATTTAATAGAGTAATGAAACTGCAACCTGTCTAGTATAGTCTCTTACAATACGGAGTATTACATCCTTACTCTTCTGATCTTTAGACAGTCTTGGTGAAATTATTGCCATCCAACTGGTCTGTTATTTGTTCTATCCCATTCGATGCCACTTACTGCTGATTTACTAAGTGTGTTGGGCCGTAAGAGACAGAATGAGGAGCAGTAAATGATCATTTCACCCCTTTGCCTTCCTTATTTCCTCTTTCAACTCATCCCTGTGTCTTCTGACCATTCATCAAAGAACGCAGCAATGACACCATGGTAGATTTTTACTACAGGAACTGGGGCCTGATGGTACCCATGGGGCTGAGGAGAAAATCCAGACTTAAGTACGCCATCTGAGGCCAGAGATGATGACTATTTCCAGCCTTCAGAGCCACTGGGACCGTGAAGAATTGAGCAACCCACAACTCAAGGGACCCTGTAAAAACTGTTAGCTTAACGTCGAGTGTGGTCGTTAAGGAGGAAGTCAACATTAGCCTTACTACATACATCACATTTAAGTGTTTCTGGAAAGCTCGAGCCAACCTTTCCTTTATGTTTAGTAACGATCTAAAAGTTTGTGCCCTTGAACTGAGAGTTGCTTTCCAGAGGAGGTTCAATGACTGCTTGGCTGTTTTTATTGAGGTAAACAAGTGGAGAACTTCAACTGCTGTTCAGCTGCGAGGTTAGATGAGGACTTCTTTTAAACTGTCTGCTGGATTATCTCATCACCACAGAAACATAGTGAGAGGGATTGTGTGGCAGATTAATACAGCTGGACCCAATCCACCCACAGTCTGTCATGTTGGACACCGATCTTTGAATAATTTTAAACCACAGCCACCTGGAATCATCTTAATATCCGACTCTTACACTTGCACACGAAAACACACATGCACATCTAAGTGGGACAGGATATACACTGAGCAACTTTCTTTCTTTTTTCTATTTCTTATGCTAAACTTTATTTTATCGCAGCATTTCTTCCTCTTATGTTTACAAGCAAGCGTTTGACTGTCTTTCCAAATCCGCTGTTTTTGCTAAGCTGTGTTCAAGACTCAAGCATTAGGAAATACAAATGTCTATCAGTTTACATATTTTTTGAGGGTTAAGATTTAAGCCTAACTGTGTTATTATCATTCATTCATTCACACCAGAAACAGTAGTTTCTGGAAATAATCTTTATGGTTTTCTTGTTAAGAGTTAGATAAGGACATATATACCACTGTTACATCTGTACAGCAATTATGAAAGTAAAGCCAGGAGAGTGTTAGCTTAACTAAATTGCAAACCGTCAGCTTGGTTCTGTGTAAAGATCAGTTTTTTTGCCTGTTTAGACAGATAAAAACAAACTTGTGCAGACAACACAGAAGTTCTGATGTGAATATGATGTAAATTTTACCACATGGAGGCCAGTCATCATCTCTTGCTACATGCTGTTGATGATCATCCCATTGATGGGATGGCTAAAACACAAAGTGTATCATTAACAAAGAAACTCAATATAAAAAATATGTGACCAGTCCTGTGGCAAAACACTTAAATGAAATGAAAATCACATTTCAGTTTTACTTTTTAAAAGCACAGAGGTGGTTAAGTACAGTCAAAACACTGGTCAGTGTTCTCAAGAATAAGAGAGAAGGATTTGGGATTTTTCATAATGCACATTTCGTTACAGACCAAACATCCAAAATAAAGACAGTGTTTCATTAACTTCAAAACATCCCAGAGCTGACCTCTAAGATAAGGACAGCCAGACAATGATAGGTCCTCATGTAAACGTATATTGATCAGGTTTGTCTTGTGTAGAGTATGTTAAAGGCAGCCAGTGGTGCCTTTGTTGTGCCTTTCTTTATAGGGGGTGGGTGTTTTTTCCTCCAATGTCAGTCAATGTCAGACTCAGTAGTAGCTGCTCTGGGTCCTATTGTTTGGTGTTGGGTCCTAAAACAGACAACTATACAGCTTCAACTATAAATTATAAGTGCAAGACATGTACAACATATATGTAGTTTAAAAGTGCCATTTTTATCACGTGTCCAACGTATGTCCTCTAGTATTACATTTTGTTTGTTTTTTTTTAACCTCAAAAGTTTATTTTCATGCAGGAAGAATGAATGACAACTCCTCAGTTATGATTTTTTATAATGATGTTTATGATTTCTTAAATGTGCCTTATTTATATAATAAACATAAACCCGAGCCACAAGCTAAACTGATTTTCAGAGAATAAAGATATATTTGTAGTTCATTGTTGCTAGGGATTCAAAAATCTTTTTATCAACACCTAAAGTTTAGTGATTGAAACTAAAGTTTATTGATTGACACATGATAGCTCACGTCTTTAAATCTCATGTGTAAAACTGACATGTTTTAGTTTTATGAGGGTCATGTGCTGGAATATTTCTTTGTCAGTGAGATCGAAATGCACACTACTAAACTAAGATTCGATTTTTGTAGTATCAATCTCCTCTATTGGTATAAAAAAAGTGAATAAGCATATTTCCTAAAATGGCAAAGTGTTTTATTAAATAGTTCTGATTTGTATAAACTGTACTTTTGCATTTAACATATTTTTCTCTGCCTTCCAACAGGGTCCACTTGGCTTGGATGGCAAACCAGTGAGTGCATTAAAACTCAAATTTGAAAAATATTAACAGCTTTAAGCGAGTGAGTCTTATTTTAATGTTTTGTTTTTCTCTCAGGGTTTACCAGGTCCCAAGGGAAGCCAGGTACGCCACAACACCCCTGTTGTCTTGTTTTGATTAACTTATCAACTAACTAATTCTTAATCCAGGTGGGTATTTCACCTCAGACAGGTGAAGGTTTGCTATACTTCATCAATCATTTTCAGTGTTCCTAAGGGAACACAGCAAGTGAGTGAAAATCCCACGCTGGCCATCTTGTTTCTTGTTACCCCTCTTAAGTCGTCCTTGGGCTGAAAGCACAAATCCCCCTTGCACCTCACCTCCGAGTCCCATCCGTTAACCTCTTCCTGAAAGCCAGCCAAGCTCTTAGACACACCCAGGTGCAGCGTGAAAACAGGCGAAGCAGAGCGAATGGGTTACACACCAGTGAGAACAGAGTTTATAAATTTAAGTAGAGGCTCTTTAAAAAGTCGTTATAGTATCCCCCGCCTGCTCCTTCATTTCTTCTCTCCGACTGCTTTGCTTGATGAGAGACTGACTGAAACATAAAGCCGCCACAGCATAATGAGAGCTATTTGAATAGCTCCTCTCCAAACACCATTAAGCTTTTGTTTCCTACTAAAGGAGACGTCAAGCTGGGTTTGTCCTTTAAACTGGACTCTACCGATCACTGAGGATCTGCAGTAAAACAACAGCAGGTGTGACGCAGACCTCATGACCACAGTCACCAAGAAACGCAAGGGATGTAAAAGAGGGCTTAATAATAGACAAGAGAGACAACAAGACTGATCTGATGATGGAAAATATCAACATCCAAACAAGTTTGAAGGAACAGTAAGTCTACCATAAAAGAAAACTAAGATCACAGTGGGGTGATGGTTAGCACTGACACCTCACAGCAAGAAGGTCCTGGATTCAGTTCCCAGGTCAGTCAGGGTCTTTCTGTGTGGAGTTTGCGTGGGTTCTTTGCAGGCAGACCGGCTTCCTCCCACAGTCCAGAGACATGCAGTCAGGTTGACTGGAGACTCAGTCAGATTAACCATAGACTCTAAATTGCCAGTTGGTAAATGGTGTGTGAATGGTCTTCTATATGTGGCCCTGTGATGGACACGCCCAAGACCCCTACAGGGTGAAGTGGTTCAGAAAATGGAAGGAAGCCTGCAAAGGTTTATGCACTAAAGTAAGGGGAATAAAATCTGAGCTTTCAGACACATTGTGTGTCTTTCATTAGTAGAAGGAGAATGCTCTTTCCAAAAGACCAAAGAATGGACATTTTTTTAAAACCACTGTTTGCAGACTTAGTAATAAACCTTTAACACTTCAGTCCTACGAAGAAAAAAAAACTTTATTTGAATGAATCAGAAATTTGAAGACTTTTCTGATACTTTTACAATCGTTGGAAATATTGGAATCTCATTTTACATTTTGGAACACACTTTTGTGTGTTTGAACTATATCTGGCTGAACAGCCTCAGTTTGTGTTGGCTTGTCCTCTGATAATTACACACCTACAAGAGTAGTTGTGAATTAAACCTTCCTCCTGTATGTCTCTTCTCTCTGAACCGGGGCAGTGATGAAGAGCAGCTGCTGCTGTCATCATGTGGCCAGTCACATTAACAAACTGCTTATCATCTCCACCATACCCCATCTTCAGCGCCGTATTCCTGAACACAATTAGAGCTCAGTCCAGACAAAACCTCTGCGGTGAAGATGTGAGGGAAGAGGGAACGAATAAGAGAGGGACGCTTCAAGGCAGAAAGCATGGCAGGTTGAGGGACAGGGGAACTGAATAAAAGCAGGAAGCGGGAACAAGTGTTAAATACAATACAGGACAATGTGTTTAGACAATTGTCACAGTCTTTGGTAGAGAACAGCCCAACATAGTTGGTCCTCTGTCTCTTTTTTATAGTCGCAGAGGGTCTGTTGTCAGTGTGCGGTTTGTGGTGCTGCCACACTTGACATCCTTGTGCCACTTGTCGAATTTGGACAGACTGAGGCGGACGAGGACAAAGCACAGCAAAACTGTTGGTGGTCAGCTCATCTGTGGGCCTGGTGTTCATGAGACAACGTCAAACTATCTAAACACAAAGTGTGATGGTGTCTCACATGCTGTACAGTATATGAAAGTGCACATGCTTGTTGTGAGACCCCGTGTTTTTAGTTAGTGTTTCTAGCATTCCACGTCTCAACAGTCTCCCTCCTGTGAGGAAGACTGGTGGATGAACAAAGAAACATATTTCCCATTGAGTTTTATCTCTCAGCAGAACAGTTTTTATCTTTCAAAGGGAAAGCTTAAAAGGGATTCCCCCTGCAAGCTCGTGACATATGGCGCTCTTATTGTGAAATGTGTTCAGACAAAAGTAGCTGTATTGTTGTGTCATTATCGTTTGATTGAATACTCTGCCAGTTGGAGATGTATTGTGCTGTGATGTGTGTTGCTCAGGTGATAAGTGATTTAACTTGACCAACTGTCTCTGATTATCTCTTTGCTCTACAGGGACCAGCTGGACTCAAGGGAGAAAAGGTATTCTTATATATGAATTTCAACTTCTAGACAAGTCACTGCTCTGTGTGGATGTATTTCTGACATTCATTTAAAGACAGACAGCTTCAAATAGACATGAATACAAGCACACGATCTCACAGGTGTTCTCTTCATTGCCCTCCCACATTCAGGTTTTCACTGCAGGCCCATCAAATGAGCTATAGATTACATGTAGTTATGTAGGAGCTCATATGTCTCCTAACATTCTCACGTCAAGGCACTAAACGGGTTTACAGGCCTTCCGCATGGCCCGATGATAGCCAGATGTTTTCCCGCTCTGTGAACCTCTGCCCAGCACAAGATGTTAGAGACTGTAAGAGCTGCAAGAGCTGGCAGAGAAGGCTTGTGCATATTCTCTTTTGTGTATGCACTGATGGCTGCCTATTTGTGTAAGCGTGTGTGTGTTTTTTCATTGAAGATAATTTTCTGCAGATAAGTGCAACCACAAAAACAATGCAACTGCAGTAAACGGCCTATGTCAGAGCAGGATTCGGTTTAATGAGCAGGGCTTGCAGATGACAGATGATGGTGAGATTTGGAAAACTGGCTCCCTTAATGTAATCATGCTAGTAGCTCTGTGAGGAGAGCATGAACTCCAAATCCTCATCAGAGAAGCAATGATATCCCACACGTGCGCTTCGACTTAGCTGACCTCATCCTGTCAGACGATTCCAGTTGTGGCATATGAAATGATTTATACAGTTAATGTCGACATCCTGAGCTCTTTCGGGGACAGATGACCTTTGAGTCGCTTCCTTCCCAAACACAAGTATTAATTTTTAGGTCTGTCTGTCACTGCTGCTCTACAGTAGCAGGATTCTGATGCATGACTGCATATACAGTGCTAATAGCTGCTGACAATTGTTATTTTCCTGTTTTCCTCCCAGGGTGATCAGGGTGACATTGGGCCAAGGGTAAGTCATGTTTTCTTTCTTCGCCCGAGAAGGTTAAATGGAAGGGATGTTTTTGACTGTTACATGTGCATTTTAGCTGGGATTCTTCATTACAGCTGACCTGGCTAAACAAACATTGTCCTATAACTGTGTTTTTCTTCACAGTTTAAAAATGAGATCCCATTTAAAACTTCCTTCCAGATTTAGTCATTTTTCTCTTGTTTTGCCCATGTCCGTCAGTCAGCTGTTTTCACACTTAAAGATCGAGCTACACTGCACTTTCTATTCAGCAACTTTAAGAAGCAGTTTCTCTTTACACTTTATGCTGGCAGGAACCAACGTTAACTGAAGTATAGCTAGCAGCTTTATTTCCATGTTATCACTCTGGGTGAATAGTGTGGACATGGAGAGAGACCAACTCTGATCACAGGTTTTGGTGTGTGCACATACCCTTCAACACTTGAAGCAAGTCTTTTATAATTTAGAAGAAAAGTGTGTTTACCCTGTGCGGCTTCCCCAGCAACTGCACCAGCAACATAGTCCAGGTCTTATGATGAGGTTTGAATTACCCACATCTCCTAAGCCAGAGATGAGAAATGATGATATTAAAAACGATGGAAATATTTAAAGCTCACCATCAAAACCAATGGCTGGGGCAGTGCGCCAAATCTGCCATCTTCTCTCTACCAAACTATGTTTTCTTAATGTCACTGGGTAACCTCATGCTACATCTGGTCCATGTTGTCAGTGTTGTCTTTTCATGTGATATCATTCCAGCCACCATGAGATCAACATAATTATCTCCTACTTTATTCACAGCGGTTTGAAAATAAGCCCCCTGTCCTTATTGTAAACAGCTTAGATTCGTTAAAAAAGTAGTGTTCCCCATGAATCATGTTTTACTAGTTGTGTTATGTTTAGAATATAACCTCATGTCAAGGTCACACTTCTTAACATAACATAAAAATAAAAGTATGGATGAATGTCTGAGGTGATTTGATTTGACCTGTTTTCCCCCACCTTTTCCAGAATATGGCAAATTGCAAAAACATTTAAGAATAAATTAAATGATTAGTCTATTTAATAATGTAAAGTAACTGTAACTACTTTAATTCTGCAATTATTAAGTAGAACTTGTGCTGAACATTTTTCTCTAATTAATTAAATTATTAGAAAAAACTATTAATCTAAGAATTAGCAATATAAAATATGGTCTTAATTTTGCAAATTGCACATTTTAATTTGGTTTGATGATAGATTTGCATAACTCTGTACAAAACGAGATATATTAGCAGCAGAGGCTTAGCACTTCCTGAAAAGCTGTGACTTTTTCAGAAATACAATGAAAACTAAAATCTGTGATTTGTCAATTTATTTGAACCTTTTGTACAAAGAGAAAAAAAACTTAGAGTTTGATGCTTGCAACACATTTAAAGAGGTGTGTTTACCACTGTGTTACATCACCTTTCCTTTTGATTACACGTTTTAATCGTTTGGGAACTGAGGATACTCATTGTTGCAGTTTTGCAAGTGGAATATTCACCCATTTTTCCTGGATACAGGGTTTAAGCTGCTCAACAGTTCACTTTGACTGTTTTCTTAGCAACTCATGTCGTGGGCACTGATGCACCCCCATACCCAACTATGATACACCAATTAACCTGCAAATTTTGTAATCATCCAGAGCAGTCTTCCTTGAATATTTCATACACTTTTCAGTTTTATTTTGCCCCTGTCCCAACTTTTTTTGTGCATTGCAGGCATCAAATTCTAAATTTCCTTGCATTTACAAACTTCAATTAAGTTGGTCTGTGAAAACACTGGTTTGTGTTTTTACTGTACTTTAGAAAAAGTCACAACTTTTCTGAAAATTGGGTTTTATTGCAATTGATGTAGCCATATAACACTGGCCATAATTTGATTCATATGCTTATGCTCAATATCCATTGAGACTGCAAAAAAATAAAAACTCAGATGTTCATCTTAACAGACTTCTTCTTTTTCTTTTGTTGCCACTTTGCTGCTTGTATTTGTCGCAAGTATTCAACAATGAAAAAATTTGAACACTAATTAGAAATACATGTATTCATAAATTGTCTGAGAGTTGAAGCTGGGCACTGTTGGTGTGTACATGTATTGGAATGAAGCTGCATGGCTGTTGTTTTATTGCAGAGCACTAATGGAGTGTAAATTTGACTGAGCTGCCCAGCAGAGCAATATTTATTATGCAGTTCAAGAACATTAAAGGAATTCCTGATTCCTATGAAGGCATAAGCAATTAGCTTTTCCTGCATATCCTTTCAGATTTGCAAGTAATAGTTTGTGCAACAATTAATTTTTTTTGGCATTTGCACTACATAGTTCTTCCAAGTAGTAAATATTGCACTTGGATGAGGCTTCTGGAGCTTCGATATCCTTGGATAAGTTTGAAGCCCGTAAACCTCAGAGCATCGCTTAGAGACAGAAGCTTGGTTCAAAACAAACCCTGCTGCTCCTAAAACTACTGTAGTTATGAATAAGGTTTGGCTCTGGCTTATATTTTCATAGATATGGCTAGATAGTTTACCAAATGAAACCCCGTTGGTCTCTGAATGTTTAAGATGTGATTTTTAACAGCCGTGAATCAAACCTTTAAAGATCTGCTGAGGCTGAGCAGTGGAAGGTTGGAGGTATCGTGCCAGTCTTTGACCGCAAAGTCACTACCTTGCCCTGATTTTGTACACGTACACTGTTTCACCTTTGAACTCTACAAGAAGATAACACAAATACATCTAAAAACAGGAAATGGCCATGAATCTCTGTCAATGTGTGACTTCCTGTCAATCCGTCACATTCAATGCTTTTGTCAGGCTGTATCTGGTCCCAAGACAATTATAAACTCAGGAAAGTAGGGGTATTAAAACAAAGTCACAGAGCCTGAAAAAATATATATAACCATTATGTGTAGTGCTGCATCTTCATCTGAGGCTGAAAGACATTTTCCTCCCATGTACTGTTAAAGCAGTGGAGATTGTTACTTCATGTTTTGGTTTGTCTGCTGTGTGGAAAGACGAACTGTGGTGGGAGCTTCATCCCGTCAAAGTCTTCATTTGCCTCCCCTTCAGCAGCTACAGAAAGGCCATAGTTAGACAGGGCTCTGAGGTTGAATGGATGTTTGTCTTATTTTCAGCCTAAGGTCTAATGTGAACCAACTAAAAGAGACCCCCACTAAGAAACAGCCTGTTCTTTTAGGAGATGTTCAAGGAGCATTTATGAATGTGGCCTCCATGGAGGGAACGGTGTGAATGAGTGAATGTATAGGCAAAGACAGAAGGAGGAGGGGTCTGCGGTGTCAGGAAAAGCCTCAGCTATCCAGCGCTCACCACAGCCATTTAGCAGAAACCTCATGAGCAGACCAGCATCTCCCCTTCTCTCTCCCTACTGTCCCCCCTGCTGTACTTCTTCCCCCTTCCTTAAATTTTCTCTTCATCACATCTCTCCATCCTTACCTCCCTTCCATGTGCTTTTGGAAAGAGCCCAACCAAAGAACCATTGCTCTGGGCTCTTTGGCAGCAGACAAACTCTGTTCCTTTCAGCTTGACAGAGAATCATTGCAGTTACTGTCTCTTGGATGGAAAGAGCCAAGCCACCTCTGTTTGCTTTGGTCACAAAGGGAAAGATGGAAAGACATTAAATGGACACACACACACAATTTAATACATATTTGAATGAGATGCAGCGTATTATATTTGAGGGAAAGGAAGACAACCTCACGTTTTAGGTTTTGTGAAACATACTGTATGTCTTATGATTCACAGATGATGATTGTTTTTTTCTTTGTAGAATCTGTAAATGTCCTTTTTGGGATGCTAACTTTTCTTTTTGTCACGCTTGTCATCAGGGTCCTCCAAACTACAGCACATATTCGAGTCTGCTCAGTAATCAGATTCTCACTGTCAAGGTTTGTCTCTTCAAGTGAATTGTTCCCTTGTCCTCTCTGCAGCCACCGCCGCCTGTCAGGCTGCCGATCTGTCACTATTCCTGCAGACAGGAGCAGAGCACTTCTCCTAAGCTTTGTCTTTTGGCTTACAACTTCAGAGGCAGTCGAATTCTCATCCCATCTGTTTTTCCTGCAGAGGCTGTTTCCTCCCATGTGGAATCTCTCATTTAACACTGGATTTCTGATTTTCCTACTCATATTTTATTTTCCTCCTCTGCATGTCATTTCAACCTGCTCCATGTCCTTCTCTTTTTCTTTATGCCACTTCCCTCCACTCTATCTTTCTATTTCTCGTCCTCTCTGAACCTCTTTAATCTCAGATGGTCTTTCCCCGATATGACCATGGTTTTCTCTCTGGAGAGCAGTCGAGCAGCTTTCAGAGGCGCTTTCTGAAGGTAGACTAAGGCATGTGCACTTTTAATACTCTAACCAACCTTTCCTCAGTGGTGTTTTGATCAACCATGCATCTCCCTTCTCTCTCACCTTTTCACCTTCCTCTTGTTAGATTTTTTAACATGTTTCTATATTCCCGCTGTGTGTGCTGGCCTATTCAAATGCATTTGCATGACTGATTATTTAAAAATGTTTGTAAAAAAAACTGACAATAATCAAAAATTAGGAACACACAGATTTCAGAAAGACTCTAATTAAAAGGGATAGAAGAGCTATGTGGTGATTGTTACGGGGTTCAGTCTAATAGAAATGTAACAATTATCAGTGATGAGAAGCAAGTTTTTTGACTTGGTACTACTATTTTCATGAAAGGGCTTGCTGTACCAAGTTGCTTGCTTCATCAAAGTAAACCATAATGCACCACATGTCTTGAGATGAGAGGGCGCAGAGGAAGTGTCACCATGTGACAGTAGAGTAGACACTGCCAGTGGTGAACAAGACCTTTAGGCCATTGATGTTTTCTGTTTGGCATAAACTTGAGGGTAGAAATCCTCAATAAGAGACATGTCCCCAATTAGATGGAAATTCGGTGATGAAAGGCGTTTTAATATGAGGTGACAGTTCAGTTGTTGTTTTACAAAGCATAAATAGAAAGAAAGCATTGTGAATGCATTTGTTAGCATGGTGGTATGTACATGTGGACATTTATAATGACAAACTCTAAGTGAGTTATCATCTGACTATAGTTGAGTTATAGTTCACTTAGCACCAATCAGTTCATTGTCTTGTCTTTCAGCATACAAAATGTATTGTTTTCTGCTGCTTATATCATACTCTGTGGCTGCAGCAGGCAGATATCTTTTCCTGTTTCCAGTATATAACTTGGGCTCAGGATGAAATTGCAGACACAAAAAAGTATCAAAAAAGTATTGGTGTTTAGCAGCTAAAGAGCACATGTTCCAAGCACATTTTTGCATATGTTGCATGTGTGAATAAGAACCATAATAACTTTATATAAAGTTATAAGTCAGTGTTGTGTTCACAGCTTGTTTTGCCTCAAAGTGCTGAGATAATCATTATTCCATGTTTAAGAACTCTGCTGCTGCATATATCACAAGTTTGTTTGATTTGTTTTGTTCTTCATCAGGGTGACCAGGGTCAGGCTGGACCCGCTGGTCCTCCTGGTCCCCCAGGTCCTCCTGGTCCCCGAGGACCTCCTGGGAATACAGGCAAGGATGGGCCTCGTGGCCCTGCAGGAGAGCCGGTAAGAGCTTCTACTCCTCCAGAAATCAAACATCAATCATACAAAACAATGCACACCCACACACCCCTCTTTGTTGCTGTTATTCCCCTGCTCCTCTATCCTTCATCGCTGTTTTCCCCACACTTTAACCCAAACACCACAAAGAATGTAGTCACTTTATACACCTCAATCATCAGGGACATTGTTACTCCGATTGTGTGGAGCTGGTAGGGTTGAACCACATGGTGTGACGGATTGCAAATTGTGTTTCTGTGTTAGTGTGCTCTATGTACATTGATACACATGCGTTAAGTGGGAAAGAGTCTATGTGGTAAATAACATTAAACCCATATTCTCATTCTTCCGGGTTTGCCAGTGAGCTGTGGCTTACCTAGAATGTCCCAGAATAGCAAAGCTTGTCCTGGCCTCATCTGTTTTGTGTAAGAGAGCAGCCACAAACTTCTCCAAGACGCCCCCATTTTCCCACCGATGGTGTCACCATGCCCCTCCGAAACAGATATGGTTCTGCGGGGAGTTCATGGGCAGTTTGAAACAATAGTTGTGCTCCTCATCTGAAGCCGTTTCTGTTTCTCAAAATTAGAGTTTAGCTCATATGCAGTGGCAGCTTTAAGCTGTGGTTATAAAATGGAAGAGATAGGACACTGTGAAGGTCAATTTTGTTTTTCCGTGTGAAGGAACAAATCCTCTGTTACCCTCAACTAGCACTAGACAGCAAAGGGATTGGAGTGAAACTGTTTGTTTCAGTGTGGGTGAGTTGAGAGATTGTGCAGTGCAGCTCATAAAATGACTGAAAACAGACGGGTCAAAAGAAAGGGGTCTGTCCTGCAACCTAGTCGATTTCAAATGTACTCTCCGAGTTGATTAAAGGCATTGCAAAACCCAAAACAACAAAACAAAGCAGAGTGACTCTAGAGCTGCTCCATGTTGTGGGCAGATGTCTGAATGTAGGAAAGGCTGAGCAGGAGAAAGTGAGCCTGAAATCTTCAGTTTATATCTGTGAAGTTGAAAGAAGTAAAGGAATGACAGCCCAAACAAAGTTGTAGGTGGTTTCTGTCTGACGTGTAGCTACGTGAAACCGCTGCAGTGGAGATGTTTCTATCATAAATAATATAATTAATATTTGCTTTATTTCAACATATGTAATTTCAGGAGGTTATTTAAAGTAAATGATGTATAATTTATGATTGGAAATGTAGCTGACATCTAAACTGCTCCTCATAAACACCTTTCTGCACTGAGGATAAAAGAAGTTATAAAAATGATTTATAACTGTGATTTGTTTCACCCTGCCATGGAGGAAAGATCAAAAGATGAGGAGGAGGTAAGAGGGTTAAGAAAGGAGGCTGCTGCAGAATGGAAATGAAAGCGCACCAGACAGCAGTGTGGTGTGTTTGTGCTGAGAGAGAGCAAGCAGAGGAGGAAAACCAGCTGGAAAAGTTGCTTCTCCACATTATTGTGAAAAATGAGGACAGAGCAGAAGGCTAATAACCTCCAATTAATATTGTGCATTTATTACAGTGCACTGAGTGATCAAGTATACACAACTACTTGATAGCTGTGTGTGTGTGTGTGTGTGTGTGTGTGTGTGTGTGTGTGTGTGTGTGTGTGTGTGTGTGTGTGTGTGTGTGCGTGTGTGTGTGTGTGTGTGTA
>OMLM01001630.1:10195-20532 GCA_900302695.1 Helostoma temminkii | reverse complement strand
GACAGGGAGATACAGAGCTACAGAGAGCACTCTTGCTCAAGATCCCACTAAGCTGTCCTTGCCATGGATGACTTCATAGCAGACGTTGCTCCAAGCACATGTCCACCTTGTCTTCATGAACACTGTGTACAACACTGTAGGTGGTTTACCTCAATAAACCTAATGACTGATGGACAGACGATGGATGATGGAGTCCACATTGAAAAGGCACATTAAAGGAAGGTCTTTTGTTGGGCAACTAATAACCACCATAAATTATTAAGGTCTGTGTAAGTGTGTTGGAAGGATGAACACCATTCTTGGTGTTTTGAAGCTGGTGCCGAACAATCTGTCTACCATGTCGATCCATAGTCACTCACAATGTAGTTGTTCAACTGGGATTGTTCGATCTGTTGACTGGAACAGCCAAAGCATATGGTTCACATCACATTCACACTTAACAAACCATTCAGTAATCATCTACATTATGTTTCTCCACTTCCATTCCATTTATTTCCTTTAATTCATCACCCTTTTGTAGCCCTCCGGTTCCAGGTAGACACGTGATGCCTTGTGGGACGCTGACATCTAGTGGCCAGAGTGTTTTTGCTCTAATTAAGATTCACCTGTAGCTAAGATAATAACTAAGTTTAATGAAGTTCTCCTCTGTTCTCCACAGGGTCTTCCAGGCCGTGACGGCGTTGAGGTGAGTGGAGTCGAGTTCAAATCAAAATTTAGAATTTTTTTACTGCTCAATTAGTTTTGTCAGTAAAATATAATTATGTTTGTGGTAATGATTTTTTTTCCGTGGATAACTTTGGGAACCATTATGTTATTTCTGCCTCAGGGACCACATGGATTGCCTGGGAAGCCGGTAAGATCATTTGTGGATAATCAGCTTTGAAGTAACTTAACTATCTTAACAATTACTTGTTTCTCTTAAACACCTGAGTGTTCTTGTAAGAGATCTATTAGAGAAACATCATGTGACCAGTTTGTAGGTACTTATGATATTTATGAACTGACAGGGAGAAGATGGTGAGCCCGGCCATCCAGGGCCACAGGGTCCTCCAGGGGAAAAGGTATCCAGAAGATTTACTCATCAGTTATCGTGTCTCAGACAATGATTATTTTTAATGTGTATATTTTCATGCATTGACCTAAAATATTTCTTCATTGAAAAAGGGTGAGGCAGGAATGGGAGAAAAGGGAGAGAGAGGTATGGATGGACTCCCAGGATTGAAGGTAAGAGACTGTTGGTAGTGGCCATTAAACAATACACATATCAATAATTATCCCTTTTGTTCTCTAATGACGGTTTGAGCATAAAACTGCATGTGTGCATCACACAGGGTGATAAAGGGGACATGGGAGAGCAGGGACCACAGGGACCCATGGTATGTGTGTTACTCAAAGAGTTAAGCCTTTATTAATAATCAGCTTTTTTATGAAAACTTGTATTCATATTATGACTAGTAGTTTATTAATATAATTTTTTCATCTCTGCCTCAGGGCTATCCTGGTGAAAAAGGTGCCACCGGCTCCTCAGACATCATTGACTTCAATGGGAAGCTTCTAGATGCTTTTCAGGTGAGTGACATTAAAGTCAGTAAGACGAGAGCAGATACATATTGCTCAAGATCAAAACAGGAATCAGACAAAACACAAGCCTAGAAATGACTGAGTTGTTAGAAATGAGTGTATCTTTCAGAACCTTAAAGCTGAATATGTCACTGTTTCTTTTTGACAGGCCATCAACACCATCAGTGTTTCGGTAAACTGTTGTTGTTGCATGGTTTGGCGATATGATCAGTAACTAACACATATAATAATAATAATACATAGACTCACAGAGAGTTGCATAAAATCCTACTTAATCCCACCTGCTCAAACAGTGGATTGTGTGTTTTTGGAGACGTTTCTATCCAGGACTACAGACTTCAAATGTATTGGATGTCACTCTAGAGGCCACATCTAAAGAGTATCACAGAATCTAGTAGTCTACCAAGCTCTCCTGTATTCATCTGGGATAAAATGTATAGCTCCAGCAAATATGGTACAGCTGGGTTGTTCGGTCAGATAGCATGTAGCCCAAAGAAGCATGCTTAATCCTTCAAAAAAAGTCAACAGCCTTTGTTCTGAGTTTTCATTCTATGCATTTAGCGTGCCCCACTCAATACGTAGCTATAAGTTGCTTTAGGGCAGCATGGTGTTGTTTTTCTGTGTATTTGTCTTGCCCCACATAAGCCACTTGCACAAGGGGGGTGCATTGGAAAGGACTGGAGAGGAAGCTCTCATAGTTGCCAGAGTCTCAGTTTCATATACCTCCCTTCATATACAATTCCACCATGTAACTTGCTACTTGCTAATAACAGATGGCTATCTCAAAAGTTGTGTGTATTTGATTAAAATCCACTACAAAGTACTTTCCCAATGACCTGATCTGAAATGGGCTCCGGCACACAACACTTTAGACAGCAGCATGAGATAATTAGAAAAGAGTCTGTGAAAATATGAACCTGAGATCTTATCAGAAGCCTCTTGCTGACATGGATCAGTTGGCACCAAATCACATGCAAGGCCTCTCCTTGAGCTATATCCATGAAGCGAGAGAAACTCATCGGCCACCTAACGTTTGTTATGATCAGTTCACGTTTGTGGGAAAGATGAATTCCATTTCAAACCATGTGGAAACTGCTTGTTTGTCACTGTTATTTATTTTACTGCTAGTTGTATAATTCTTTGCATGAGTATCCCTTACTTTATGATGGAATATCATGCGCCAAATAGTTGTTTGTAAACATATGTTGGTTTCCACGGCTTTAATGGAGGACAAACAAAGTTGGAAAACGAGCGAGAATGAGAAGCATGTACACCTCCGGGAGGCAGCGTGGTTTCCCTTTTTATTGCTTCAAGATGCCCAAGGACTTCAGAGGAGAAGCAACAAGTGTAACATTGTAGATGTTGAAATTAAGGAGTGTGATTTAAAGGACCTGTCACTCATTAAACAGCATGGGATGAATGCATGTTATTCTTCATCAATCATTAGTGTTACGTAAACTCACTTCAGTGTTTTGTTTCTCCTCTTTTTGTCCAACTGCATCAAAGCAATCAGCATAATGGAAAATCATACCAGAGTATTGTGTAGAACAAACCACAATCGGCAATGTTTTACAAAGTCTGTAAGATAAAATTGCTTCATGTTGGTTGTGATCAGAAAATAGAGTAAAACAACGAAATCATCAGCTTTGTTTACTGTCGGCCCGGCGTTGTGAAATCCATCAGCCTTGTATTGTTGTTTTATGTTGGCACTGCTTCAGGTCTTATGGTGAAATTCTGTGATTTCCCCAGTTTTTATAGCATAGTGATGAACAATGAAAGCAAACAGCAACATGGTGTCTGGAAATACTACTAAGTAAAGCTACTGTAATCACTATTTTTACATTAACAAGGAATCAGCTCACTATGTGTATGTAAAAGCAGTCACTCAGAGAATTATTCTGGAGTCCTCCTCAGGTCTATGAATTGTTACAGCTATTTTCAGGTACTCTTAGTGTTTTTGTTTTCTAACCCACAGTTTTTCCATAATTTAAATTCTCTTGCAGTGTTTTGGCTATGAGAGGCCACAAAAAAAGGTCTAAAATCATCTGTAGCACCGAATACCACAAAAAGCTGGACCACATAGCTAACAAATCAGCATATATATTTAGCAGCTAAAGAGCTAAATATTTATTCAAGTAGAGCAGTAAGTGCAAAACCGAACAGAACGGAGAGGGGAAAATGGACTTGCTTTTATTTGGGAGACACAAACAGGAGTCAGGATGTGTAATTTAGCTACTGTTTGCTAAAGTTGTGTTGCTTAATTAAAACGTGATGACAAGCCAGTGCCCCCAAGTGGATAAAATCTGTTACCGCAGGTCTAAAGATCATTCAGATTGAAATTCAGTGTAAAATGAGACACAGAAAATATTAATACTTGATATAATGTCCATTTCTGTGCTTGTGTCTTTCTCTAGGGTCCACCTGGACCACCTGGACCTGCAGGACCTCCAGGAGAAAAGGTAAGGCAATGTAATCCTACCAGTGTACTGCTCTGTCACTGGCTAATGGTGATGTTTGAAGACAACCCAAGATGCTGAGCCTACTTATGTGTATATTTCCTTTTTTTACCTTCTTCCAGGGTGAGATGGGTTTACCTGGGCCAGCAGGAGTTGATGGGGAACAGGTACAGTTTTAGCAAGACACAGAAATGAATGGGCTATTTACATTGTATGCCATTATTTACACTTTTTATAATGGTATTTTGGTTTGAGAATTTAGTTTCTTTTTCACCACTCCTCTATAAGCTAAATTTGAGATTCATTCTTCACCTCCAGGGATCTAAAGGTGACATGGGTGAGACAGGACCACCTGGCGACAGAGGGGAGAAGGGCGAGATGGGACTCTCCGGGCCTTCTGTAAGCAGTGAAAGCAAACATGTTTGTCTGATATACAAACAGTGAAGAGTACAAACAACAGCTGGAAGTTTATCTTGCTCTTTGTGGTTTAGGGTATGGACGGACAGAAAGGAGAGAAAGGCGACTGCAGACTGGATGACAATCTGGTCAGTGTCATCTGTTTTCACTCATACAGTATTAATCACTACTGCTCACACATACAGAAAATTAATAATAAAGACAATACCAGTGGCTTTGTATGTGTTTTGTGTTGTAATACACTGCAGATATTTCACATTAAGCTGCACTTCACCTTCATTACCACACAACAATATTACAACTTTCAAAAGAAAAAATTAATTATTTTCAATTGTGTAAATAAATAAAGGGGATGGAAACAATACATAAAAGCAACTATTCAATGTGCTTTGGAAAAATTGTCATCAATCAGTAAATAATGTAAATAACGTACATAATTTGTATTAACATTAAAAAAAACACTGTCCTTTTATTATCTCTATCATAACTTTGTCAATATGAGCTTTCTGCTTCCTGCTTTCTTCCTTAATTTGTGTAATTTAATGATGGTCAGGTTCAAATGATTTCCCAGCCGGGCCCACCTGGTCCACCTGGTCCACCAGGACTTCCTGGGTCTCCTGGGTCCATGGTGAGTACTTCAGGTTTAGGATTATTCCATTCCTGATAGTTGTTTTTTTACACCTGTCACATGCTCACATTACTCCTTTCATTTTTTCAGGGACTGCATGGGATGCCTGGCCCTAAGGTGAGACTGCATATGTCTAGGACAACCTGTACAGTATGTGGTGGAGGCTGTGGCATGTGTTGTTTAGTGCTCATTGTTTCTTTCTTGCATGCAGGGTGAGCCTGGAGTTGGGATAAAGGGAGACAAGGGGGACTTTGGTGCTCCTGGACCCAGGGTAAGGGGTGACTGTGTGCATTTATCATTATAATAAACCATTAGATAATAATTGGACGTGATACACTGATGACAATGTACTTTAACTGCAGGGTCTAGATGGCCACCAGGGTCCTCCTGGACCTGCAGGATTAGTGGGTCTTCCAGGTGCAAAGGGAGAAAAGGTAAGAATATAAACACTTCCATAAACGTGTTTACAAAATATATTTTCTTGTGTAAGTGGATCTTGTATATAATTACATGTCAATGTGTATTCACAGGGCAGAACAGGGGAACCAGGACTAGATGTGAGTTCTGTGACATAATTAAAAAAATGACATTTTGAATAATATTTTCAGTTTGATTGAACTTTAGCCTGTATCCAGTGGTGGTGGCTACATGACCTTCTTACCTGTTTGTGCTTCCATATCCAGGGTTTCCCAGGGCTGATGGGAGAGAAAGGTGACAGAGGGGAAAGAGGAGAGAAGGTACAGAACACAAAAATAATATTTCTTATTCCCTTTATTATTTAAAACACCTATACATTTTGTTCCTGCTTGGTACTTTCTGTACATGAACAATACATTACTTTACTTCTTGGCTGCATAAAGACGTGTCAAAGTGCTGTTTTTTTTCATGTCCAGGGTGACAGGGGAGCAGTGGGTAAGAGAGGTCTAAAGGGCCAGAAGGGAGAGCAGGGTCCTCCAGGCCTGGACCAGCCTTGTCCTGTGGTATGTCATATTTACACACAGACACTCTGATTTCCACATACTGTAATTCCACTTTCCTGTCTCCTTTTACTGCTTCAGTATTTCCCAGAGTTCTGCTCTCAGCACTGTTTCTGTCAGCCTCTGCCTCTGTGCTGTGAATGTCTAACTGGTTCTTGCTAACAGGGTTGTGCTCAGACTAAAGGTTTATCTGTGGAGACGGGGCTCTCTTCCTTTGCACCTCCTCCTCTTCCTCCTTCTGGCCCTGAGGCCCCCTGTCCTGTGGTACAGTATCTCTGTTTCCTTTCTCCTTTCTTAGCTATTTTCTATTCAGACACTTTTGTTTCCTTTCATCTCTCTCAAAGTCTGATGCATGTGCTATCAGTCATTAAATTTCCCATGCTGACACCATCTGGCTGGTGCTGATCAGTGTTTTTTATAACTGACATGTTGGAAAGGAGGACCACCTTAGACATGGTTGCAGTTGTTGCTGATATGAAGTATGACTCACTTGATGTTTCCTGGCTTTTAATCACTACTGTTGTGTCTGTGCAGGGACAAGATGGGCTGCCCATACCAGGCTGCTGGCACAAGGTGAGTGTAAAGAGTTGCAATGATTTTTAAAATATAGTGAATTAATTAAGCTATTAGTTTTTGATTAGGAGAAAGCAGTTGCCATGGTTAGATAGTGGTTAAAACATACAGCAAGATTGTCAGCATTAAATTCATTACGTGAATCTGATTTGACACAGGGACATTTTGTAAGTATGTCACAGTGTGTGAGTATGTAATTTTAAAGCATGAGAATATAGAGTCATTAGTTATTTGCAGAGGTGGTAAGTAACTAAGTACATTTACTCAAGTACTGTGAAATAAAATTTGAATGAACTTGTACTTTATCAGACTATTTCCACTGTATGTTATTTTGAGTTTTATTCCACCACTATTCAGAGAAAAATGTTTTACTTTTTACATAAATTGTGATAATAAAAATTATTATTATTATAAAAATATAATGAACTAATAAATGATGATGTATTATTATGGATTAACCACTTAGCAAGAGTGGTGTGTTTGCAGTTTACACCACAATTGTGAGATGAGTTCACAATTAATAAACAATTTTAAAGGTTTAGTTTCACTGGTGTGTCGGCCCTGACATTTTATGGCTACTAACTGAAGGGTACATTTCTGAATAGAAATTATAAACCTTATAGAATAGAAATGTTGAAAAATCTAGACTAGGATCATACTTTCTGGTTATCAGAAGTACCAGGTTCAATAAAATTTAAAATGCACATTTTCTGACACAACCAGACCAAAAAAATTTATTTCTTAGTATTTCTAATTTTTCTACCTTTGAGTGCATTTTGGAGCATGCACTTACTAATTAAACTTCCTGTACTTGAGTACTTTTTTAAGCATGTAATTGCCCTCATATTGAAGAGCTGAGTTTGTGTACTTATGCCACCTCTGCTTCCTTTTTAATGATAATACCAAGAGTTGATGTTTGGATTTTGAGTTGATAACCTACTAATAATGAACCCATGCAATTCTTTTTTTTTTTTTTTGCAGTGATGACTAACCAGCAGCATGGAGTCTGTACATATTGATATGGTATATATTGCAACTGAATACTACAACGAACAACCCAATTTCCTTTTTTTTAAATAAAAACATTTTATATAATATATTGAGATTTTTTTTAACAAAGACATTTTTGAGTCTACAGTATTATGGAGTTTTAAACTAGAGATCTAGTGTTGTTAAGAATGCAGCTATGCTTTTGCAGAGAAGAACCTGACAGGCAGAGGGACTCTTACTTTGAAGGACATGGACTAGAAGAGTGCCTTACTAAAGAAACCTGACTTGCTGCTTTACGTAACCATGAACGCTGTTTGGGAATGATGTTTTGCGCACTCACTGAGTCTCATGGATGGATTGATGCTTGGATAGATTGACAGACTCTTGGCAGATGGAGAAGTGTGGATCAGTGCTTTCTTCTGCTCTCTCTGTTTTCTGAAAGGAGGAGATGGCGAGGCAGAAGCTCAAACGCAAGCGTCTCTCTCAGCCCTGAAGGGGTTTGGGGCCAAGCCGAGAAAGGACACATAGACCTACAGAGAGCATGTGGGCAGGTCGGCCTTAATGAAGCAGAGAAAGCCATGTGATGCTTCAGTGTCATACTGAACACTAAGATCCTCTGTTATGGGAGTGACGGAGAACACTGCATTTCCACATTCACCTACAGAAAGATCTACTTGTGGCTGATGATGTTACGCAATAGCCTGACAACCAGTTGAAGCTATTTGGAAGTCACTGACGTCACTGGCACATAAGGAAGGATTTACTGCACGGATAAACAGAAAATGTTATGATGATCTCTTGTATAGCTCTTTTGTCAAGGTGTTTAACTGATTAAATGCATGATCATAACAAGGCACATTGTTGTTTAGTATCCTGACACCTGTGGTCCCTCATTGAAACCTCAAAGACATAAGATTCATTTTCATTTGCAGTAAGCATTCGTTAATAATCTTTCCAACTGAACAAGCCACTTGGAAAAGTCAGTAAGTGGCTTTCATTTGACTTGTGTGTTGCTTTGTTCTATTCTGTTATATTCTTAACTAATTATGTCCAGTATCATTTTTGCATTCCTGTGCATTGACATGTTTGTGGAATAATTCAAGGCCAGATGAAGGAACCATTTACAGTATTCATGATAATTCAGTGTTTCAGCATATGAACCGTGGAGCTGATCAGTTCCAACATTAGACTAGTTACGTTTCATTTGCATGAACACATGATTGCCAATCAGTTTTCATTGTGACTGATCATTATCTTTTAATCACAGATGATTCATGTTTAAATGCTGTTGCCAGTCTCTCTGGACTACAGTGTAAGTTCTTGCTGCTGAGTTAAATGTGTGTCTGTTTGATATTTTTTTAATCAACATTAACTGAAGGGTTAACAGACTAAAGCTATGACATTTGAAACAAATGTATACACAGCCATTTTTCTTTATTCTGCAGTATGCCATAGCACAGTGGTTTGTAACAGTCAATTATTATGCATTTTGTGTGTGTTTTCTTTCAGTTATTATGAGTTATATTGTGTGTTTCAATCCTTGTAACACCTTTTTCTCAGTAAGTTCTTGGTGCTAAAATATTCTAAATGCTAAAATGCATGTGCATTATGGTTGCCTCAGTGTTCAAACATTTTTAAAAAGTAGGGGGAAATGGCTGCACTGACATACCATTAATGATTTTCAGACATTTGGCTACACATACGGAGGCTTTGCTTCTGCTGATGTGGGCACATATACATTTACATGAATGGAAAATGGTATTACATTTGACATCTGTATATTCTACATTGACATTCGCCGCACTTTTTGATACAATATTAATATTACAGTTATGTCTTTTCAAATGCTGAATACATTTTCAGGTTCATGGCTAGATGTGACTGAAACATTTACAACATTACAGTTCTGTTGATTATCTTCAGTCACTGTCAACACACGGGCTGCTAAACATATTTCTAATTCAATGTCTTGCTTTTAAACGTCTGAGCATTTCAAACAGGATCTATATTTGCATCCTATGAAGTCTGAAGTAATATTTTAGGCAAGATCTTCAAATGAATTATCAGAACAGAAGTAGATAAATTATGTGAGGAAATGGAATTTACTATTTCAGTAAGGTAACATTGTTCAAAGCACGACACAGTCGAAGGATAACAGTACACTAGTAATTCTGTAGTGATGATGCAGGGGACATCTCTGCAGCTGAATTTCTGTATAGGTTTGACGATGGGTAACTCTAATCAGCTTTATTTTCTTTACGTTGTATGGCCAAAGTGGCATCAAATATATCTATTTGATGTGGCCATGTTTTTTTTTACTTCATAAGAGTTTTGAAAGAAAGATCAGTGCTTCACATGTTAATTCAACCTACACAGTACTGCTTGTTTATGAACCTAAAGGTACTCTAACAAGTTTATATGTTTACCTATAAATGAGTTGCATATCATAATATATAACTTGCTGTGTTCCGCCATGGTATGTTAAAAGCAGAATGGTTTTATTACAAACCAACCAAATCTTGGCATTATTTTACTGGAAACTGATGGTTATATGTCACTTAACATTATTACATGTGTTTATTTCTTTAGCAGATTCTATCAGTTTCCATTTTAAGGCTTAACGGAGTCAATAATTGGCACAGTGTCTGAATACAGTGTGTGGAGATTTAGCAGTATTAGTTTGACTTTGTGAAAATGTTTTTTTTTTTTGGTTGT
>OMLM01001630.1:0-10175 GCA_900302695.1 Helostoma temminkii | reverse complement strand
AGAATTAAGCTATTTTTGTAATTTCTTAAGTATGTATAACGTGAAATTTGGTTAACTAAACACGTAGACTGAAATAAACGCTCCAGTTATATGGTTTATTGTCCCTTTAAAATTATTGTCTGTTATTGATTTAATATCATGTATCAGTCATGATTTTGAGATGCTCTACCTACATACTTCAGTGCACTGACAACACATAGCAAGCTGTTATTTAGCATTAGAAATTATTTTACAATTTCAAAGTTATAGTTATATGTGTAATTTAATGCAATTTATTTTATTTATATAGTGCCAAATCACAACAAAAGTCATCTGAAGGCACTTTATAATGTGAGCTTTAAGACCCAGCAAATAGCACTTGAGCATGTACTAAGTGGAAGTGCAGAGGAAAACTCCCTTAAATGGAAGAAGATGCAACAAAAGAACAACAACAAGCAGCAGACAGAAAGCTCTGGGCAGGTTGGCATGGCTAGTAACTGCACCCCAGAAACAAACAGCTCCAAGGCCAGAGATGCCTGCAAAAAGGTACAGAGAGGAAGAACCACAACTATGGGAGAGAGAAGACGCAGAGTTAATAGCATGCAATGACATATAGATGTAAAGATAGAGGAGAAGAGAGGAGCTCAGTTTAGTATAGTGTTGTAATAAATGATTTAACCTCAATCTTCTGTAGCCTGACATTAGAAAAGAACGGGTTGCATTAGCTGTAGTTTGGACCTGCACAACATTCAACAAGAACTTTGCATCGTTCTTCTTGACAAAACTGCTTCAGCTCAGCTATATGCCTGTACAGTATGTGTGGTGTGAACAGCTCTTTTTTTCTTAAACTCCACTTATGCAATTTTAACAAAGATTCATTAAGAAACTAGTAAAGAACAAAATCTATGCACACTAAAGACTACTCTTACACACATTTCATTGCTGCTATGTTTGAGCAAAATAGTGATTCTACAATTGTATAATATTGTAGGATTGAAATTACAATCATACTATTATAATTAATCGTATATCGTAATATAAAATAATGAATTCCATTATTTTACATAATATTATTTAGAAATGAGCAATGCTACGGACATCAGTGAGAAAGCTGCCAGAATGTTAGTTGGATACATCTGCTGAATCTCTATCGCCTGCAAACCTTCCTGTAGAAAACACCACACTAAACATCCTCACTACAGAAAACACCAGCAGAAAAGGTCTCATCTGCACAGTGTTAAGTTCAACAGTGTTTTCAGTGAGGCTGAGGACAGACACTTGTTGTGTTGCTTATTAGACCAGTAATAGTGCTGTGAATTTTATACGTTTATTACACATTTTCATAAATCATTCTCACGTGTCCATTGTTACAGTTAAATGAGATCATTGTTTCTGAGACTAAACAACAGGTTACACAGTTGGTTGCAGTTGATACATGCTGCAGGGATCACTGGAACACAGGCAAACAATATTAATATCTGCTTGAACTGTTTACAGCAACATTGAATTTCATGTTTTCAATTTTAAATAACAAATTGGTTCCACATTTGTTGTAGTCATAGACTATAATACATGCTTGTTTACTGTTTCAATGGAAAGGTTTTCTCCCAAAAAACATGAATGCTTATGAATGTTCTGCTGTCATGAACATTTTTAAAACAGTACTCATAGTCTCCAATGAATTCTTCCATATTGTGTTAAATTTAACCTCAAGAAGATTATAGGCTTTGCTTTGTACTGTTGTATTTGTACTTTGGAGCAATACCCAAGACTGCCTACATTTCAGAAATATTTAATAGCAAGATGAGAATCAGTGTCAAATTAATCTAATCTTAATGGTGACAAAGGTTTTTTCTTTAAACTGTGGACACTGAGGTGTGTGACTTAGGTCTTTTTGTGAACTAGCATTTTGGCTCGTCATAACAGGCCCATTAGTCCATCAGTAATTAGTCAAATTCTAGTAATAATCATCATCATTATCATCATCATATGTGTTATGGGGAAGTTTATTTTTAAATAGTCTACTAAAGAAAATAAAAAACTATTCTGTGTGTAAATAATATTTTGCTATCAAAATCATAAAATTAAGTTATTTAACACTTTTGTCTTTCTGTACAAAAACGTTACTGGCAAGATATGAGAAATGTCAAGCACAAACGTTGTTTTTCAAGTGCAGTTGTTCCCTCTACAACACTTGTTTTGACAGATTTACATTGCTATACATACAGTTAAGCCTATTTTATGCCAGTTCAGTTCTCTATAAAGTACAGTCCATAACGTATAAATTAAAAGGGACCATTTTATATTTATCAAGATAAATGTATAAACAAAAACGCGTGTATTATGGAGAAAAGCTGCAGTCTTATAAGTGTGAAGTCCACATTTCCCAGAATCCCCTGCGGCTTGCTCACCCCTCTTAGCTATTGCATCCGGGGTTGAACTTCCTTTTCCTCTGTGCCCAGATGCGATGAGGACCTAGGTTTTCTCGGACCTCTGAAAAATCCGAATCCATCCTTGTAAAAGGCAGCACCGAACCTCGCCAAAATGACCGAGCAGATGACAGTGAGGGGGACCCTGAAGGGGCACAGTGGATGGGTCACCCAGATCGCCACTACACCCCAGTATCCCGACATGATTCTGTCGGCGTCCCGAGGTGAGGCTTCCCCCGCCGGCTCAGCCAACATGGCTAGGATAGCATAACCTTATGTCAGCTGGCCGGTTGTTGGCTTTCACTTCGGCGAACGTGCTGTCGTGAATGGCAAATGGAAAAAACGTATAAACAGACACGAAGTCATTGTATAGTGTTTTTATGTTGTTACACAGACACTGTGTGGTCCTACTTCAGATGTAGAGCTAGCTAGCTAGCTAACTAAGCTAGCTAACAGTGCAGCGTCACCTGTAATTCAACAGTTTGCATCTGTGAGACATAATAAGTGTGTGGATACACGCAGAAAAGTGTCGACTTGGTAACAGACCACTTCAGGTGTTTGCAGAGAGCCCGTTGACACGTTTAACAGTTAAATGTGACAGCTTGCCTTGATAAAGGATAGCATTTCTTGCTAATGTTCTAATGTGAAATGTCTGCTCTTTACTGATTGAAACAGACCTTGAACTATAAAAATGTTGAGTTATTAAAAGACCTGTTTGTTTTCCAGACAAGTCTATTATCATGTGGAAGCTGACCCGTGATGAAACTAACTATGGCATCCCCCAGCGCTCCCTCAAGGGCCACTCTCACTTTGTGAGTGATGTTGTCATCTCCTCTGATGGACAGTTTGCCCTGTCTGGTGCCTGGGACGGGACCCTCCGCCTGTGGGATCTCACTACGTAAGTGGACTTCTCTTCAGTACTGCCTAGATGCATGACAGTCGAGGTGAAAAGCTGTTCTCTCCAAGACTGTTAGATGATGTATGTGTTCACGTGCAACAGTAGTGGGACCACAGGTAGAAGTTGGGTACTAAAATACTTTTGGTTGCATGCAGTTGGAGCACACATTGATTCTCTGTTGCATTAAACAAATACAAACTCAGTATGATTTTCTTTTGGCCAAGTTGCTGTTTCAGTTTGCAGCAACTTGGACATTATACATTTGACCTGTATCACTGTTGGCTCAATATTTCTGATACATATATCATAAAAGAAATATACATTTCTACTTAAATGTTGTCAGAAATCAGTATATTCGAAGATACATACTATCCAATTTGTAATAAGTCCAGTTAAGTAACAGGCTTGTGAAAATTCATAGCCATTTATGAATTAAGCATAAACATAACTGATAATTTTTAATTTGTTGTGTAGCACGATGTAAAACTGTCTTGAATTGTGGTGTTCATACTCTTCAGGGCCAACTTGTAACATTGTTGGAAATTTATAAACGCCCATAAAAGATTTGTTATGCTGACAAAAGGGGATGTGATTCTTCTGCCTGGATTTTAATGGCTTTGTTCATCTGAAATGTTTGTTTTCCTCAGTGGCCTTACCACTCGCCAGTTTGTTGGGCACACCAAGGATGTGCTGAGTGTGGCCTTCTCTGCTGACAACCGCCAGATTGTGTCTGGCTCCCGAGACAAGACCATCAAGCTGTGGAACACTCTTGGAGTCTGCAAGTACACCATCCAGGTGAGCTGTCAACTAATGTTTGTATTGGGGTTGGTCAGTCTTTCTGCCTGTGGAACCAGGGTTCCTGTGTTACAACCTATACACTGATTACTTGTGTACATGAACCGTCTCAGTTTTATACAAGAAACTATCAAACTATACTTATTTTGTGTCCTTCATTTAGCCAACTTCATTACCTGATGAGAGATTTCAATTATTTCAATGCTGAAACTTTACTGCTTCAATCTGCAGGATGAGGGCCATTCTGAGTGGGTGTCCTGTGTGCGCTTCTCTCCCAACAGCAGCAACCCCATCATCGTCTCCTGTGGCTGGGACAAGATGGTCAAGGTATGTTGCTATCACGTCATTTTATCAGTTGTCTTTAGGTTTTATTTGCAGCCGGTAATTTGAAAAACTGGTATGTATTACCTGACATCAGTGATGAGAATTTTTAATTTATGAGGATACAACCACATAGCTTTTTATGGTGCTGTGTGTATACTCTAAAAGTTGCTATAGACTTCACATGTCCTTTTTTTCTTAGGTGTGGAACTTGGCTAACTGCAAACTGAAGACCAACCACATCGGCCACACTGGCTACCTGAACACAGTCACTGTCTCTCCTGATGGCTCCCTTTGTGCATCTGGTGGAAAGGTATGATAATAACATTTAACAATAACATTTTTATAATTGTAGACTGCCAGAATGGATTTTGATCTCTCCTTATTCAGTGTGAACTAAATAGAGCTTAGGTTTTGCTTGCAGGTTTCAACAGTGATGGAAATTTCAGAAGTGTCTGTTTAAATAGTGATGATACAGAGGCTGTTTCTGAGTGGTACCTGCATCTAAAAATATTAAATATTAAACTCGTAGCTGGTAGCTGTGAAGCATCACGTACATATGCTACAAATGGGCTATTTATAAGGTTTGTATATATGATTATTGAATCACACTTTATCACTTGTAGGACGGCCAGGCCATGCTGTGGGACCTGAATGAGGGCAAGCACCTGTACACCCTGGATAGTGGTGACATCATCAATGCTCTCTGCTTCAGTCCCAACCGTTACTGGCTGTGTGCTGCCACTGGGCCCAGCATCAAGATCTGGGTAAAACACTACTCTGAATGCATTTTGACTAGTGTATATATGCCATTAAAGCAGCATTTGTATAAAGGGCGGTGATGAAACTTATGATGCCAGCTGTATTATTTGATGATAAAGAGGCTGTTTCTGAGCTCTCACATAGATCTATTAATCACTGTGTTATTAACTTCTGTTAATGAGCCTCTATGCACATGCTGATGGAATCTTTTTACCTTTTGTTCATGTAGGATCTGGAGGGCAAGATCATTGTGGATGAGCTGAGACAGGAAGTTATCAGCACAAACAGCAAGGCTGAACCGCCACAGTGTACTTCCCTGGCATGGTCTGCTGATGGACAGGTATAACACTCAGCTCTGTAGAGCCTTTCACTTTAGGTGTCTGGCTATCCAATGAGTTGGTGCATCTTGTGCTTTACCCCCGGTGATTATACCCATTCACTTTGTAACTCTGATGTCCACTGCTGACAGTCCTGCAAATATGAGGGGCACTAAACGCACTTGTTTAACATACACGGGGAAACTATTGGACCATTAAATAATTTGAGTTTATCACTAACCTCTGCCCTTTTTCTCAACAGACCCTGTTTGCTGGCTACACTGACAACCTGATCAGAGTGTGGCAGGTCACCATTGGAACTCGATAATAACTTTTCGTTGATGAGACTTTGAATAAAAGACAGTTTGAAAAGAATATTGTTTTGTCTTGGTTTCAACACGATCAATGATTATAATAAATACTGGATAACATCACTGGTAGAACTTCAAATAAATCTGTACAGATAAGAATATGTACCAAAGCTAAACAAGTAATACAAAAGTAATGTCTTTAGTGTGTATGTGTATATTTTCTTGCATGGACAACTTTGTTTAAATACTATTTGTGAGGACAATTTGGTCTTGTGGAGACATTTTAGCTGGTCCTTGCAATTTTAAGCATTTTTGGGGTTAAGAAATTTTTAGGGTTAAGGTTAGAGTTGGGTTTTAGCAGGTCTTGTGGTCAAGGTTAGGCTTGACAATTTGTAACAAGTTTCAGAGCTAGGAAATGCATTGCAATGCATCATGCAATTTTTTTTTTTATATCTATATATAATTATTTTTGCAACGCTTGTTATAGAGGATATACTAGATATGCATACAGAATCTTAACAATACTAAAAAGTATATTTTAGTTGAAAGTAAAAATAATCAACCTGTACTTATTTTAAGTGTCTGATGGGTCTCTTATATGGGTTGTTCTGCCTGGCTTGCCGTAGATGGGTTGCGGTATCCTAGCAACCCGTACACAGACATTCAGAAAGTAGGGCAGTGGTTTAAGCGAGCAAGTAACTGCTCTTTGACTTTTTATGTTGATAGCTACATATTGATGTTATCAGCTACATATATAAATTAATGTGACCCAGCTGTTATTAACGTTGACCTAACAAAAGGACTGGCCGAGTCCATCGGTACATGAAGATGAACCAAACTTCACATTCTCGTATTTACGTGGAAAGAACTCTGGCTCTTATTAAACCTGATGCCGTTCACAAAGCTGAAGAGATTGAGGACATTATCTTAAGGTCTGGCTTCATTATACTGCAGGTGGGTTAAAATAGCTACATCTCCATACAGCTGTAGCTTATTGGCGTTAAACCTGTTGTATCGGCTCAACGTGTGGGTGATATAGATAGTGGTTTTGGGGGCAACAGGTGTTTTTCTATTATAAGACTTTTCTACATAAACGATGTGTTTCTAATTTTACCCGGCCAGTATCAGCAGGTCAAACTGTCTGATTTATGGTGAAATGTTTTGCGCAGATACATGTGCACTAAGTAGAAACTGAAGAACAAAAGTACCATTGAGACAGCATCAGTCATTTAAACAGTTTAGCCACCAGAGAGCGCTGATAATGCTGATTGTGCTTAGTCACACACACATAAATGTAAGGAAACTATTTATTTAAAAAAAACGATTTTAAAAACATGTATGCTCGTTTTATTTGGCCATTTGAACATTAGTCGGGTTCTAAGACTGTGTATTTACAGGGTAAAATGCAGCTTTATAAGAAAGGAATTTGTGAAAAACTACTCTCAAACATCTGGGAGATGTGAAAAAATAAATAAATTCAGATCACTCAATTTGATCTAACTATATCTGTATATTTCACTGACGTGCCAAAAATGTTCTCCCTGTTGCAGAAGCGGAAGTTGCAGTTAAGTCCAGAGCAATGCAGTGATTTCTATGCAGACCAGTATGGAAAACTCTTCTTTCCCAGCTTGACGGCCTTCATGAGCTCTGGCACCATTGTTGCCCTGACTCTGGCTCGTGACAATGCTATTGCGCACTGGAAGTCCATTATAGGACCTGTCAACATCACCAAGG
Organism: Helostoma temminkii; assembly: GCA_900302695.1. NCBI lineage: Eukaryota > Metazoa > Chordata > Actinopteri > Anabantiformes > Helostomatidae > Helostoma > Helostoma temminkii. Next base: position 2,629 of record OMLM01001630.1, on the reverse strand, counting down.
CCAGAGAAACACACCCAGAAAGGTCAGTCTGTTAACTTACAAGGTGGTGATTCAGACTTACCTTTGCACAGATAAAACAGACCTTTACTTAGACATGTTTTCAATCACTATTAACTACTAAAATGTAAGTTGTCTTATGTGAGTATATCCACATTAGCGTCACACTTGTCACACATATTTCTGTAATACTGACGTGTGATGCCAGATTAAACAAAATAATAATGTCAGGTGAGCTCTGAACATACTGTTTACATTCTGTAGATGTTTTTTTAAAGGTGTCCTTGCAATGTTGTTTGTGATTTGGGTCCAGTGTCTTTTCACTCACAGTGAATCTGATTAATGCTAATTGTAATTCTTGGCCTAGATTCTGACTTTATATAAACATAATAGTCAGAGGCTAGGGTTTAGAATTAAAATTATTTATGACATAGTACATAGTTCATCATGCTCTGTGTCCTCTGCTCCTTTGACTTTGTATCAAGATTGTAAAGGTGTAAAGGTTTGTGCTGTTTCATGAATGTGCTGTTTTCCCCCAGCCTTAGGGCAAAATATGGTACTTCTGACTTGAAAAACGCCCTCCACGGCAGTGACTCATTTCACGCAGCTGAAAGGGAGATCAAATTCATGTTCCCAAACTGTAAGTAATAGAGCCACGCATTAAGTTGTTCATTTTGAAATTAACATTAATTTTCTACCAAACATTCCTACTCTCTGCAGCTGTAATCGAGCCCTTTCCTTCAAAAGAAGCGACCAGCGAATACCTGAGCAGGTATGTCAACCCAACTCTGCTACGTGGACTGACAGAGCTCTGTAAGCACAAGCCACACAACCCCTGTGTAAGTAAGTACACACTGATCAATACATGGAGACATGCACAGATATTTTTTCTGTTAATGTTACAGTAAAGTTAGCCTGTTTGCTGTGTTGAGTTTTGAACCCTCAAACATCTGTACATTTGTTTTCAATAGATTTGGCTTGCTGACTGGCTGATCAAAAACAGTCCGAACAAGCCTCAAATATGTGAAGAAGTCACTGTGGAAGAAGCAGAATAACAACAGCAAAAATGAAGGAGAATACATAATATCAGGCATTAGCATTTAACAAACGTGCTCAGTATTGTGATAAAAAAAGATGTCATGTTTTGTTTGCTTCCTAATAAAGTTGACAGATTAGAAAAAAAAATTATGACTTTGACCTGATTTGAACTTGAATTAAAAAAATTAAAGCAAATTTGTGTAAAACCATTAACAGATGGTTCTAATAATGAAATAATTCAAATATCCCAGGTTTTAATTTTGAAAGACGAAATTTAACCCATCAGATAGATAGATTATAAATAGATTATTGGATGAATCATTCCTTTTGATTTCCTGAGCATGAATCAATTAGACGGGTTGACTGAGAACACCTATGTTGAGCCATGTTTTGGTTTATCTTTGACCTACTTCATCACTTGATGCTTCTCTAGAAATGGTTGTCAAATTGTATGTCAGAATACCTATATGTATACATGGCTGCCTAACAAATATTACTGAATGTTAATAAATATTCAGGTGACCTATTAACTGCAGCGCATGGAGGCTAACAGATTGGTTATATAAGTTAATAATCACTGCAACATCCATATTATGTGTTTTTGGACAATATTCCAGCAAGTATGGCTTCCACAGTACAAGATGCTTTATTCAATTGAAGTCTCAAACAGAAACATGCAAGTTGAATTCAAAATGTCTGGACACTTTCCAATGCATTGCAATAAACACAGCTTAAACAGTCTTCTGACAGCTCCCATAAACGTAACAAAATAATATGTATTTCAAACCCTTTTATGGTTCTTGTCAACCAATGTTCAGTGTACCTTTTGGACATAATGTAGTTCGTTTTCGTACAAACCTGTTTTTTACTCATGGAGCATTTCACTAGATTTTTTTCCATGTGCAGAGTGAACCGCAATGCAACTCAGTTAAACTGTGAGTAGAACTTTGAAACATTATTCGACACGACATCGCAGCTGTTGACTGTATTTCAGATGTGTCGAGGTGAGCAGTACGAGCGGAGAACAAAATCTTTTTTCATAAAACATAAGACGGACTCTGAGGTCCTTCCTGTGTTAAAGGGCGTGAACATCTTCTGTGAGAAGAAAACACCGCAAGTGTAATTGGTCAGCGACCTGATTGGCAGCAGCGATCGTCCAATAAGATGTCTTCTGCGCAGAAACGTCGCTCTTTTTTTCTGCCGGTTCTAAAAAAACCAACCACGAGTTGTCGTCGTGTGGGAGAATCCATCTTGAAGAGAGCTCTCCGGTTGTGTGACCAGTAAGCCGGTTTTCGTACTTCTTTAGCCTTGGTTTATTTGATTTAATTTTCACGTAAGTAATCTAATTGTTGTAGCGTCTTTGCTAATTTTCTAGCAGATTCACGTTTGATATCTGAAACACTATAAAACATAGGCCTACAGTGCGACTAGCACGGCCTCCGCATTACGTAACGATTAGAGTCGCACAGTTTATCGGGGTGATACAGATGGCTACAGCTTTTCTAATCTGTGGCAGAAATGTGCTTCATATGATGGGCGGTTACCGCGTTGTGTAAAGTAACGTTACTGCGTTGCAATTTTCTGGCTGTCGGCA
>OMLM01001629.1:5679-22197 GCA_900302695.1 Helostoma temminkii | reverse complement strand
TTGTCTTCGTAGTTTTTTAACTAAATTAAGTCACAGGACTTTAGGGACCCGATTTTATCAGCTGTAAAGTTTCATTTCATAGAACATGTAAGTTCAATAAAACTGACCAAAGTTCAGGCATAAACAGTATTTTCACTCGTTGACAGTTTGCTGGTTCAGAATATTTTAGCAACCCATGCAAGACACACATTGCATGGCTTGTCTGGGTCCTCTGGCTTCATCCCACTGTCCAAAGGGGAGGAAGTGAGGTTAAATTGCCCATAGGTGTGAATGGGTGTTTGTATTCATATGCCAGCCCAGTGATTGACTGGTGACTAGTTGTATGTTGCTTCTGGTTTCTAAAGCTTTGAGGATGCAGTAACATCTTTACTGAATATTTTACGAGGCTTACAAGAATGTTGATGTGAATTCGACCTGTATTGTGTTCCTGTAATTATCTACTAAGGAGTTCAGTGACACCACAGGGATTTCTTATTACCTTAATTTTCCCAACAAACTCATAAACTGAGCTGCTGGAGGTTCACATTGAAGTAATTTCCTGTGATGCGCTGCCGGTGACAGACACAGGGAGTAGAGAACATCTGCTTAAAATTAAGTTTATTTGTAGTTAATAATATTACAGTATCTTTATAATGTTAAAGATCATAAAAATGTGGACTTAAATTACAGTAAGTCCGTCTTTTTATACTGTATAAAGACAAAAAAATAAAATAATGTTGGCGCAGTGTCCAGGAAGCCACTGAAGAGAAAAAACACATGATGAAGACAGATGCAAGACTGATTGTTCATTATATAACAGGAAAAAAACTGTAATGTTCCTATCTGATGCCAGACAATCCCACCTTGTGTTTCTGTGTGTGTGTGTGTGTGTGTGCACTCATGCCCTGGGTTTGCACATCTGCTCATCTGGAAGCCACATTGAGTTTCATGCAGTGAAACTTTAAGAGGTCTGATTGTGCTGTGAAGTTCTGTCTCTGGTCTACACTGTATCCATTATCCTGTCAGGGCACAGCCAGGGAGCAATGACATCATACTTTCCTGACAGCCAGTTGTGTGTAGTTATTTATGTATTTCACATTGTATCAATTTGTGTCAAGGCACAGAATTATTGCTCTATAAGCAATGGCAATGAGCATGAAAATAGCACATTTAGTCACCACACGCATTTCCACGAACACAGATGCTGATTAGTGGATTAGAAAGGTCTGCAAAAACATGTGTCATTGAAGGGAGCTGTTGGAGTGAGTGCTGCTTTTTATGTGCACGAACTGCATGTTTTAAGTGGGCTATGAAGGGAGTGGTCTACTCTTGTATAATGTATCACTACTGTTCGTTTCTGACAGAAAAGTAAATAGCTATTTGTTCCAAATGTCAGACTTGTATAGAATACGCATATGTCATACAGTTCATAAAGAGTTCATAAAGAAACAGTATTTACACAGAAAACTCTAAAACTCGACAGCAAATGCAGCAAATGTGTAATAAGCATCAAACAAGCACTTCATTTTTAGCAAACACAATCAAAGCCCTAAGTGGAAACCATAAAGAACTTCAGGCCCAATGCAGATTAAACTTACTCTAGCAAATTCATGCCTGTTTCTGTGGTGGATTGTTGTTGAGCCTCCAAATTTGACTCTCTTTTTATTTTCATTCTGATATGTATGTGTTTACTTTGGAGTCTGCTTATGCTTAATTTTCAAACTTATTACCCAAAATCAAACTTTTATGAAATATTGACTGCATACTGTCAGCTCACAACGCCAGTCTTTCCATGCTGTGATTCATTACACAGTAATACATTTTCTTTAAACCATACAGCTGATTGAAGGCCAGGGGTCAACTGTGCAGCTCCACTGTTGTGCTTAGCAAGTGCTATTAGCTTTCTACCAGGATTTGTCCTCTATCCATTTTTATAAACTTCTCCTTCCACCCCCAAATGTAAATCTTTTAGCACAAGAAGCCAACTCATACAAGGAATTTGCTTTTATTGGAGAGTTTATTGATTTGATTAACAACCAAGATAACCAATTGTGTCATATCAAGCATATGCCGTATATAAAAATGTTGTAACTGCGAGTTTATGTGAAATTTCTAGACTATGCTATATTGGATTTGACTTCAGTGACAGCTCATAGAAGTACTTATTTACATATTTTATTCAGTGTTTCATTTTCAAAATCATTTGGAGCTGTTGAACCAAAGGCTTGCCCACTGACCTCCTATTGTTTGTTAAGTGTAATGCACAGCTTGGTATTACTACATTACTGTATGGCTTTTATGCATTAGTAATTAGTACTTGTCTTTCTTATTGAGTTCTATCCAGCTTTTCCCTATGATTGTCCAGCTGGTATTTATGTGCCAGTTTTCTTGTGGAAGCATTTAATGGACCACTTTAATGATGTTGTTTTTTTGTTTTTTTATGTTCCTTTACTTGCTTTTATAAGAATCTCTTTTGGATGTTTTCTTACACCATGACCTCCTCTGCTCTAACATTTAAATGTGCTTTGCGCTATTATAAATTTAGGTTTTGGTAAGGATATGGTCCCTTCTTTCTTCTGCCTTGCTCTTCTGTCATTTAAGTGTCCTCAAACCAAGCACTCATTACAGCCTTCCATTACGTCTCTAGTAGTTGTTTTTCTTCCTCTCAGCTGTCAATTCCATTCAGTTAGTTGATCGTGGAACTTTTTATGTTTTCTGAACTTGCCTTACATCCATAATGCATATTTCTTTGTTTTATTTTTGCTCTTAATTAAATCACTTACAAGTTTTATATGTTTGTGCTTTTTTGGCAGTATGGTTGTTTATGAGTGTTGCCCTGGGTACATAAAACTAGAAGGCGAAAAAGGATGCCCTGCAGGTAGGCAGCTCACAACATAACATTATTCTCTGTAGCTGCTATCTTATTGAATGGTGAATTCAGAGGAAATTATTATTTGTTACTATACAAAAATCTTTTTTTGGTATGAACAAATCCTCTGCTTCCTCCATAGTGGCTCCCATTGACCATGTGTATGGTACGCTGGGGCTGATAAAGGCTACAGTCACACAGGAGTACTCTGACATCTCCAAGCTAAGAGAGGAAATTGAAGGCAAAGGCTCCTTTACCATGTTTGCACCTAGTAATGAAGCCTGGGACCAGCTGGAACCTGTGGGTAGTTTAAAAACTTTAACACAAATAAATAAAATAACTAACACAGTGTCCTTAACCCAATGTTGTAATTTCCCCAGGAAGTACGTGCTGCACTGGTGAGCAATGTGAACATTGAGTTGTACAACGCTCTTCACTTCCATATGGTGAATCAACGCCTTCATACCAAAGACTTGAAGGATGGCATGACTGTAACTTCCATGTACAACGACCTGGGACTCTACATCAACCACTACTCAAATGGGGTCAGTTTATGCGAACAGTGTAAAAATGCACAAGATTACATGAAAACATAGCTAAATGTATATATGTCCATAAATTACTTCTGACCCAACTAATTGTCTTGCTTTAACTTCTTCTCTCTGAAGATTGTGACAGTGAACTGTGCTAGAATCATCCTTGGTAACCAGGTGGCCACAAACGGTGTTGTACATGTCATTGATCGAGTGATCAGCGCTGCGGGCAACACAATCAAGGACATCTTGGATGTTACAGACGAGCTCTCCTCCTTCAGTGTATGTAAACTATACCTTATTTTAATTTAGAGCCGACACTCAGTTTGAGTAGTATTAATGTGGGCAACATAAAAAAAAAAGATATAAAAGAAATACAACAGTATCAAAACAGTGAAAGTTGGAACCTCAAGATTCCTTTCAAAATGTTGATTCTAGTTTAAGTATCTATGTTGGATATGTTAAGTACACTGTCTTGTCTACCTTCCCAGGCTGCAGCATTGGCTTCTGGCATCATGGACAAACTGGACCAGCCGGGCCACTTTACTCTGTTCGCTCCCACTAATGAAGCTTTTCAGAAATTGAGCCCAGGCTTCTTGGAGCGTATCATGAAAGATAAAGATGTTATTGCAGGTATATTGCAATTGTATTGCATATTGGGTTACACTTATTATGTAATGAAAGAAAGTCCTTGCATATTGGGCTTTTGTCTAATTCAGTATACAGAACATTTTAATATTTTTAGCCATGCTGGCAATCACACAAATGTTTGTTGAAAAGGTAGTCCATCACTGAAAATTTGTTAGTGTGAATCCTAGTGACCATGCTGATCCCTTAACTCCTCTTGTATCACCAGCAGATCGATGTTTTCAATTATCAAGTGAACTAGCATAAAATTATCGACAAGACTGCAATTACCTAGATGGATGTCACAAAAGTATTGTTATAACTTTGGAGGTATCTGGGCTTCTCCAAATAGCATCATCATGCCACAAACTTTCATTTTGTATTCTACTTTGGGTTATAATTAAATATTTGCTAAACAAATTCCAATCAACTAATGTATTGTACTAATTATATTGCTTGTTCATGTACTAACATGCTTAATATATAAAAAAAAAACTTGAAGCATTTTTATTTTTATATATAATTAAAGTAAATTATTAAAAGCGTCCAAACCTATTCTGCTAATTCTTAGGAAAACCCACATGCAAGGCAAATCCACAAACCACACAAAGAAAGCAGTAAGCTAATGTCTTCACAGTGGCAGCTTATAGTTTCTGCTTATTTGATGAGTCACTACCCAGCCAGGAATGTCTTTAATATGAAGTCAGTTTACAATGTGACTGGCTAGGAAAACAATATAACCTCAGATACATTCTCAGACACTAAGAAAAGAAGAATTTACTGACCAACCATTTGAGAACAGCCTCCTGCCTTTTTCTACATTTTTGTGCCAGAAAGTTATTTGGACTACAGTGCGATGATTGCATTTTAATTTTTGTGGCTGTGGAAGGTAATTGCATTACTTAAGGTGGACCATTTTTGTTTGCTTAGTTTGAAAGTTGGACTCAGACTGAGTTTAATGGCATATCTAAACATTGACATGTGCCAATATACTGTACATCCAAATCCATCTAGATAAAAGAATATGTGTGTGTCTGTGTGCATGTGTGTGTTGAATAATAATGATTGAAAACTGATTGCATAGCCAGATTACAGTACAGGCAGTCTGAACCTATAAAAGTGTGCATATGATCAGCTACTTTTTTTTAATCCATTTTTCCTTTTTATACCTTCAGCCCTGGTGAACTTCCATCTGTTGAAGAGTGTCCAGTGTTCAGAAGCAATCATGGCAGGTTCAGTGTATGAGACCGCAGAGGGCAGCACCATAGAAATCGGCTGTGATGGTGACAGTCTCACAGTCAATGGTATCAAGATGGTGCTGAAGAAGGACATTGTCGCCACCAATGGTGTAATCCACCTCATAGACCAGGTGCTCATCCCCGACTCAGGTAAAGCACATTCGGAATTTTCATTTAGCTTCATCTTCATTTCCAGTTATTTGGCTGTATTGTTCTGTGATCATCAGCATGTCATGTTTATGTTATTCCTATCAGCCAAGGAGGTCAGGCAGCTGATGGGAGACTCCCAGAGCACCTTTACTGACATGATGTCTGAACTGAACTTAGCCTCTGCCGTCGGTCCAAAGACAGAGTACACAATTCTTGCTCCAGTCAATGCTGTCTTCACCAGTGAGTTGATCTCTAAATAAGTTTTGATGAACAATGACAAATTTATTTTATGTTTTACAGATTCAAAATATGCTTACTCAAATCATAGTTTTTTTAATTGTTCTAGATAATAATATTTTAGAATATAACTGAACTAATGATATTTTTGTCATGTTAAAATTTGCTACTTTTCTCCCTATTTTCTAGATGAAGTGATGTCAATAGACCAGAGCCTGCTAAAACTTATTTTGGAAAACCATTTCTTGAAGCTGAAAATCACACTGGGTGAACTCTACAATGGACAGCTGCTTGAAACTCTGGCTGGAAAACTGCTTAGAGTCTTCATCTATCGCACTGTGAGAACCACGTGTGTGTGTGTGTGTAGTGTTGCCTCTGGGTCATTAAAGATCAGGAAGATGATAAATAACAAGTGATGGAAACACAATGGAGAGTGTCAGCTTGGGTATTGGGAATTGGAAAACCATTACTGTACCTCTTATTAAGTTATCAAGTGTCGTTGCTGTTTTTCAGCTGCAAACCAAGGCAGCATAATAGCCTATTAGTGAATATTTTTGCAAATGAAGTATATATTTAGCTCTGGTGGTTAAGATGTCAGAATGAACTGCATTTTAATTGTTCTGTTTGACAGTTAAATATCAAAGTGTGCTTTCCTCTCCTAGTCAAAATAGTTACTAGATGTAAGTGTTTTTAAACTTGTAACTCTGCTCTCTGAATGTTCCTCTTTTGTTAGGCTGTGTGCATAGAAAATGCATGTATGATGCGCGGCAGCAAGGAGGGAAGCAATGGGGCCCTCCATCTTATGAAGTCTCTCATCAAACCAGCGGAGAAATCAATCTACCAGCTTCTTATTGCCGATGGACGCTTCAAGTAATAACCTTACGTGTTCTTACATTAACCTTCAGGCAGATGTAATTATGCCTTTTATATTTTTATATTAGTGAGGTTTTTACATTCCTTTTAGTTGACAGTAAAAACACTTTATAAAACACTTGCTCAACTAGCTTGTATAGATTTTGGTAGCCAGTGTTAGCCGACATTAGCTGTTACATTATAATTGACAGTACCTGTCGTTGCCAGATACTGATACCACTTGATGAACTGAGGAAGCAGATGTATGAATGACCACACAAGCACAAACTGGTTTGGTCCAAATGTGACTGTAATCTTATGTCATCACTGCTAAAAACTGGTTATAGCCAAATCTGACCTGATGCCCTGACTGTGACAAGATAGTTCAGTTAGATTAAATACTGAATCCATCAACAGCAACCAATAATCATGATGTTAGAAAAAACCCTTCAAACTGCAACTTCAGACTTAATTTTACTCCTGCAGTTAGGCATGGTTCATTGTGTGAATTAATCGCTTTTTTCCCCTCTTTTTATTTTATTTGATTTTAACTCAGGATTTTCCTGTCACTGATGGAGACTGCAGGTCTGACTGAACTGCTGAGGCAGGAAGGCTCCTACACCATCTTTGCACCAACTGATGATGCCTTTAATGGCCTCAGCAAAGAAGATTTAGCTTTGCTCAAAAGTAGGAAATGAACACATATCCACATCCAGAAATACAAAATGAGAGACAAAACACGCTAATCAGCATATTATGTCAAATGTTTTTTGTTGTCACTGACAGGCGATCTGACTGTTTTGAGAACTATTCTGCTGTACCACTTCAGTAATGGCACCTTCATCAATGGAGGTCTAGAAGGAGGAGTCACCAATCTGCTGAAAACCTTTCAGGGCAATAACCTGCAAGTTATGTCTGTATGTACAATCAACCATCATTTAAGTGTGTTTTTGTGTCCTCAGAATCAGAGAGTCTGGGCTTTTTTTCATTGTACTATTAATCTGTGATAAGCCCATTAAAGGAAATACATATTTCTGCACCATTAGAAGTTTCAGCTCATAAAATTTAACACATCAGAAGTGTTGGGTTTGAATAAGGTATGCAACCAACACTATAATACACAAAACTGCTGACTGTCAACTAGTTTTGGATGACTTTGACAAAAATATGAGTACAGGTAGTGTATGCAGATGCAAATAAAGAAGCCAAATAGAGAGGAGAAGACAACATGCAATGATTAAATTTGCATTTAAGAGTTGTGAATGTAATCAAGTTTTCAATGACAACACATAAATACACATTCCACCAAACCCAATTTATCTGCACATCTTCATTTAAATAACAGCATCATAGAGTCAGTACTAATTTGTTACTTCACAGCCAGAAGTAATAAAATCTGGCTTACTGACATTTCAACACCCACTCTTGGTATTCATCCACCAGATACACCTCCTATTGTGTTGCCCTCAGCCCACCATTTTTTTCTGACCTTGCACTTGCTTATCAGTCTTCATGTCAGATATTCCACCTAATACCTCAATTTTGCCCTCCCTCTCTCCCCTAGTGTGATATCAGGTTATCAGCCAAGTTCTCATATCAGCTCAACAGGCCTTCCTTAATGGACTTGCAAAGCCTATTTGAAATAATGACAGTGACAGACAAACAGAATTGGCTATTCAGGCCTCAGTCAGTTATGAAAAAGAAGGGGCAGTGACTTAGGGGGCAGTGGTTAGATCTTTAAAAACTGGAATGCGGTTGAAAGAGATATGGCTCAATTTGGTGGGTGAGCAGGGAGGAGAGGAAGCAGACTCAGCATCTCCACCTCGCTGACTACTGCGTAGACCATTAAATTACAGGAAATGACTCAGAAATAGAATTTCCAGATCTCTTTTCTAACAATGAAGCACACAGCCAGGGATTTCTCTTAAGTCTCGACCTTCATGATCTCACATGTCTCTCTGATGTATTTAACTAAATAAGCTTGATAACACTGAAAAACAGTTATGCATTGCAGTGCATTTTTCTGTTCTTCCCAGGCAAACAGCTCCATTCATGTTAACTCTGTGGAAGTTCCACATAGTGACCTGATGGCGACAAATGGTGTGATCCATGTGGTGAAAAATGTTCTCTATCCTGCAGGTGAGAATGGGAAACATCACCATACAACCATGCAATGTACACACCATGCTGATATGCATGATGTTTTTTGATTATGAATATTATTTACAGACCTTCCTGTGGGCCGCCAGGATCTCCTGGTTCTCCTGAAGAAGCTAATTAAGTACATCCAGATAAAGGTAGAGTAAGAGAAAATACGTGTATGTAAATGAGTACAGTTCCAATTGTCTTCATTGTTTATCTCTGACCTTCTATTCTGTCTTGTTTTTGTGTTCTATAGTTTATTTCTGGATATTCATATGCTGAGATCCCACTCACTTTCATCAGTAAGTTTTCTTACTGCCACTATCACTAAGTGAATTTTAATACTGTGGCAAATATTATTGCATTTGCAACAAGTTTAAACAAAATGTGTTACTTCACAGAGAGAACCATCACAACTACCCATATTGAAACAGGTAAGAGTACAATTATTAACCATGTGATTAAAGATTTTGGTTGGAGAATTGATTTGAACATAAACATGGCTGCCACCGAATCTGACTGGTACTTATTGTCAACATGATCATCTTCTATAAAGTGAAGTCCTCCCTACAGCCACACGCATGTCTTTGCTCCATTCAGTTCTACTTATTATCCACTGTTATTATTGGTAAAGTCCATTTCGACCTCTTGACAACTTTAATCAGCCCCTTTAGGGATGAGGTAATTAGGCTGTCAAAGCATAACAGGGTCCGGGACCATAGAGGATTCTTGGATTTTGTTCACTCAGTTGGTCTGAGTCCAGTGCACTTACTCACAGATGGGAGCATGCCTTGGGATATTGGGTAACATAGGAGAGATGAGGTCAAATTCTTGAAAGGCAATGAGGCGCCTTAAATGGAATACAGATCTGAAGGTCTGTACCACCACAAGATTTAATTTAGTGTTTGCAATTTTATGCTATACATTTACGGAAATACAGTGTTACACCTTATAAAGCTACTGTGTTTTTCTATGCCCTATTTTTTCTGTTAATGGCATTTTTTTCTCTCACTAGGTAAAACATAAAAAATTTAAAAACTCCTTTTTTGCTTGAGGTATTGAGAGGCTCTGTGCGCATATTTTTAAAGTGAGGAATAAAGGGAGAAAATGAGACATTGATAAAGACACATAAAGCAGTTGCAGATTATTAATGCACTATTTATAGTATGACTCATATTTTTAAAATGAAGTGATACCATCTGATATGAACTTGCCTATTCCTCCTATGATGTGATTGATGAATGGTTAGAGTAAATTACAAAAAATTAATAAGACTAAAATGACTTTGTTAGAAAGACAGACATGTGTCTGGATCTGATTATCTGACTTGGCCACATATAAAAGGATCTAAGGATAAAATTGTGATGTTCACTGATATAAATAGACATCTGTCAGCTTACATCTTTTTGTGGCTCGTTTATAAGTTGTCATGTAAAAAAATTACTGCTCAGAAGATAGAAATATAAAAGACTGCTCCCAGATGATGTTTCTGTTATAGATGATTTGAAAAAGCATTTGTAAAATTGTGCGGTCATATCTACAGTATCAATAGTATCCATTTATTGACTGGATTCCAATCAGCTGAGGGAAATGTGACATTATGTCACCTTTTCCTCCTTTTTACCATTTTCAAATAAGTTGGCAAACTCCTTTTAATATTAATACTTGTAAATAATGTTTGATGTACTAACATGTCCAACAAAATGGGATGTAATTAATAAAATTAAACCTGTCCTTCAAGAGGAGCTCACTGGACTATAGAGCATAAATGTAGCCATTAAAAAAGGGTCTGTTTTGTCAGCAGTGCAATCTAATATCTTACACAGGCCATACTGAATTTGTTTTACAGGCTTTAACTACTTAACATACTGTACCTTCACCCTTCATAACTGAGAATATGTGGGAGTATTTTTGCAATAAGCGTTCTTTTTTAACATCCTGATGCTCATGTGACCTTTCCCGCTTTACAGTCCCAGATGTAACAAAGGTTACCAGGATCATTGAGCGCAAACCCTCCATAAGCACGGTGACCAGAGTCATAAAGGGAGAGCCAACTATTACCAAGGTGACAAGAGTAATTGAAACACAACCGACAGTCACTAAGGTGGCTGTGGAAGGGGAGTCAGTTATCACAAAGGTGACCAGGGTCATCGAGGCAGATCCTTCTGTCTCAAAAGTAATAGGGGTCATTGAAACGAAGCCAACCATTACCAAGGTTACAAGAGTTATTGATGGTAAGTTTGTGGTTTATGTCTTGAGAGCAAATGGTAGCATAACATGAGACTATTGCATTATTTGTATTTGATTTGTTGATTTAATGCATTTTATTTAATGCAGGTGGACAGTTGGATGCAGATAGAAAGAGAATTGCAGGTCAGTTTTGCCCTCTTAAATTTTCTCTATTGAGGAGCAAGATTTAAGAACTTTCATGCGACTTCTAACAGCTCATTTAACAAATGCATTTAAGATTGTACTTACTACGGTTTACTGAGCATCATCACACGTCCTGTTGTTGTCATGGTGTGCACCATTGTAGCCTTAAAGGAATTTCAGGATTCAGGAATTTCATATTTCGTAGCAATAGTGGTCATGCCAAATTCATTGCAAAAGCATGTATGTGCATTTGGAAAATCCAGAAACAAGTCTGTGTGTCCGCTTGTCATAATCAAACTCAAACTATCCCTATTGTTTCTATTGTGAAAGGTGAGAAAAGTATTCATTTTACAGTATTTAGCTCTTGCAGGAACAGTTGTCATTTTAACAATAAGCACTAGTGACAATAGCATAGTTACTTTTGCCTATCATTGTTTTTTTCCAATTATTTAATTAAAGCTGGATGTTTGGCTTAGTTGTTAGGGGACATATAAAATAACCAAGATGGTTTACTTCCTGTTCTGCTGTGACTAGCTGCTAAACAGACTTTAGGCCCCCTGAGCCTGTCCATTTACCTTCTCAACTTCCAATCAGTATTCAGCATTTTCCCCAAAACATAAGCATTTCTGACATGACAAAACAACAAAAAACAGCACCATTGCATTGCAGATCATCTCAACATGCTGTTATGTTGGCAGAAGAATCTCCCTTGCCGTGTAAGGCTGGCAGCATTACACAGCAAACACTGTGTTCCTCGTTCTGTTCCTTAAGATGGTACAGTATTTTATGAAAAGCTTTGGCCAGCCACCACTCAAAACATCACTACCTCATTCTGGTTTATACTGTTTGTACAGGCTCAGTAATAATGCTAGGGAGGATGGATGTTGGTATTCACAGTCCATATTTTGGTTGGGTACACACAGTAACATACCGATACAGACTCTCTAATGTTTTTCCATTCCCCATAGTGCACCATGATTTTGATTTCTGCTCATATCATCACTTATGCATCTGACATCATCTCTCTGTCAGTCTTGTCTCCTAGGCAAGAAGCCTGTCATTACCCATTCTTTTTCTAATACAGCTGCGTACATGTATGTGTGCCCAGTGTGCAAATATAACGTGTCATTGTGTGGTGCTCAAATTGCCAGACTTTTGGGCCAGTGGCTTGTGTGAGTGGGGAAAAAGTGAGCTTCAAACCTACCTACAACTGCTTTACTGGCGTCTTGTTGGGCTAAAAAGAATTTGCTGGCTTTTTCTGAGCTGACCACCTTCCTTCACACCTGAAGTTCACAGCCTGTGCATTTGTGTGCACGTGTGTATGTGTTTATCAATACTGCACATCAGTGCTTGACTTTGTGTTGGCGGTGGCGGAGGAGGTGTTTTATGGGGTGTATGTACCTGTCAGTCTGTCCATCTGTTAGTCAGTACGGTTGCTAAGTCATTAAATGACTTTCAACACCCTTCTCCGCTGCCCGTCTGAAGGTGGAGCCAGATACACCACGGCGAATGAACCTCATATCATTGAGGGTAGGGTCTCCTCATGTAAACTCTTTATATTAAACTGGTTTGTTTGTCTTATACCTTCTTTGAAATTACATTGTATTTATAAATCTATTCACCATTTGCTATTTACGCCAAGGTGGAAAAGGTAATACCATGCATTTAAATACTGTTAGAACTGCATGCCTGATTTGAGGGAGGATCTAATAGTTTTGTTCTAAACATTCAGGCCCAGACTTCTCTAAGATCACCACCATCCATGGCAACCCAAGTCTGATTAATGAGGAGTCAGAGAGAATTACCAAGATCATTAAAGGTGAACATGCAGAACAGCACAGATTTCCAATAGTATTTACATGTGAATAACCAAATGCAGGTATTAACTGTGTTATTTCTTAATTTCACAGAGGGAGGTAGATTTGCTGCTGCCAGAAAAGCTCCAGGTGAGAACAGAATTAGTTGATGACACATTCAAAAAGAAGAAAGATGTTGGATTAGACTAAAAGAGTTTGCCAAAATACACATCATCACTGCTGGAAAAATTCCTTTGCTTTCCATTACGTTTCCATTTCCATTACGTTTTTTTTTCTCCTTCTATTCTTCATGTCACATATCTTTCCTCCTTGACATGTTTACTTTTGTCTTTGTATTCATTTACACCCGATTCCCTACATGAACTCTTGTACCTCTGTCTTATGTCTTATAGCTGGAATAAGGAGGAAATCAAAGCCGGTCAGGCGTCACAACAAACCAAGGGAGTGAATCCAGAAGAGATAAAACACGTTCAGGCTCACTGCAGAGAATGAATGCATCTCTGGTGCTCCTGGTTGAGTGCTGGATGGTTGTACACTTGTGAACTAATGGGGAGAGATTAAATGAATCTAGCTGTTTCTTTGTCCAAATCAAAAATAAGATGTTACTAGTCAATCTGAACAATATTTTGATAGGCATGGTGTGTAACAGCAATGCAATGATATTACCCTTCATGTAAGTAATTCACTATGCAAGGGGAATTTTATTTTTCTGTGAGTAGATAGTAGAGTGTGTAAGTTGAGATATACTCTAACATTGGGAGAGTTATTTTAAAGTTTGCTTTTTATAAATATGTCACTTTTTAGACTGATAGCATGGGAAGATTTTTATATGCTTTTTATGGTGCTTGCATTCTGTACAAAGGATGCATTTTAATGAATATGACAAATGTGTTTTGCTACCATTTGATGTTGTAACTGTATCTCTGTAAATTATCAAAAGATAATTAAAGACACAATGAATTTTATTAAGTTTTTAGTCATTTGTTTTTCAATATCAAGTCATAAAATGCACATACTGATCTAAGTTATTTTTATTAGTTTTCCTCTGTACAAATATACAGCATACCTACAGCATTGTTATCCATCTTAATAATAATGAAATAACAGTAAACAAAAAATGAGACCAATTGTGGCATTTTTTCTCTATGTGTCTCTTTTTGGTAAATTTGAGCATGTTCTTGGTTGTTTTGTGTCTCTTGGTTATTTTTGCAACCTTTTGCGATAAAGCTGTGTGAGTTCTTCATTCTTTTTTTTCTATTTGTAATTTTTAATAATTTTTATATTGTTCTTCATCTCTTTGTAGGTTTTTTGCATGTATTTTTTAACAGAAATCTGTTACTATCGCACAATAAAAGTTAACCCTCAATTTGGACAGAGGGCACCATGACCTCTTGAGCACCTGAGCCTTTGTCCAGTAAAAACCATTTAGATAATGAATCCATGCTTCTTTGTTAAATTGTTTTGTATAACTGACAATAACCCAGCAACTAATCGCAAGGATTGTTAACTATAGTATAATCCTTGTGTTGGCAGGTTTATGATGAAATTCTAGGTTTAATTATTTCTTTATTCATTTCCTGTCATCTTAATAATCCATTAGTGGTATGATTATGATTCACTCAAAAGCAAATCCATTTTATTTTCTCCAATGATTCGTGCAAAGAGAATATACTAACTGACTGACGGTCAGCAAATATTAACGTTAATACTTCATTACTGCGGCAGCAGGCAGGCAAGTATGAAATATGGAGAAAATCTTTACCCTTTCTTTTCTGCAGTCAGATTTATGTTGATAAGGATGAAGAGAAAATATGACAAAATAAGACAAAATTAGGGCCTCATACCTAATTTGAAATTAAATGACTATTAAAAACAGTTTTTTTTTTTAGTTGATACATTCAATTCAGTTCAATTCAGTATTGTCATATTTACAGCTGTAAATACTGTAATATTAACCACATGAACACTAACTGATGTACACTAGTTTGAACTTTTGCAGGCCTTTAGTTAGAGTTGCAAGATGGGATATCTACTGAAGGTTTTACATTACTTCTTCAGCACCGAGGTATAAAACAGTTACAATAAACTCTACAAAATATTATATTAGCACAACTCATTAATGATTTTATACTATTTTAATTTATAATAATCTGTTGCAGCTACAGGAAACATTCACACTCACACAAGGCTCTGGAAAGAAAAAATAAATAAAATATATATTATACATTATACATAATTGTAAATTATGTAGAATATATATTATTGCCACTGTTATTGATCATTACATCCAGAAACATTTTGACATTGCCCTGGTGTATAACTGCCATAAAATGTATCACTGATTTGTGTTTGAGTTGTCTCATTGCAATGTAATGGCCATGTTTTTTGTTGTTGTTTTGTTATGCTTCAAAGTGTGTCATATATATATGGCAACTGCTTGTAGCTAGAAAGACTTAATGCTTGTCCAGAAAAACGTCTGGTTTTCATGTCACCTATAGCTCCAAGGCCTAACCAGATGTCAGCTGTCAGACTAGACAAGCTTTAATGTTTTAAATGACACATACACAGTGGAATTTGTGGTATTCACTTTTATTTACACCTGAATCATGGAGAAAGTTTAAATATTTAAATACATTATCGGTATTTTTAAGACTATATATTATTGTTTACTTATTGTTTATTTATGAATAAAATAAAACTCATTGGTGAATATTATAAAGACATTTCCATCCCACAATACTGGATATCATTTACTGTAAATGTCTTCTTGTACCAGAAACTGCACCTTCTTCTACACTACACCGTCTTCTTCATACCACCACATTGAATTTGAAATTAAACACCTTAAGATGTTAGCAAAATCAAGACTTTAAGCTTTAAATCAACAGGGTTTTATAAAAAGTGTGCCATTAACCATGTAGGACTAACAACCATTTTATACAGACATACATACATACACAATTCTGGGCTCATAAATAAAAAATAAAAATTGCTCACAAGCTGTTGCATGGCAGATGTGGCCTGTTTCCTTGTTACTTTATGACTAATCAAGCAGATAAAAGGCCTGGGGGTGGATCTGAGAGCTACTTTTGCACCACTGGAATTGTCAACTTGAGGTCCAAAGAGGTGTCTAAACAAGTTAAGGGTTAGGGTTAAGGAAACAGCAGAACATTCTTAAAAAGGTATTTTTTTTACCTGGCAGCTCAGCAACAGCAAAAGACTGGAAGACCATGGAAGAAAACTAAAGTCGACCACCATAGAATTCTGTCTATGGTGAAAAAGAACTCTCTCAAAACATCAAGTTAAGATCATCAAGTTGAGAAACCTCTTCACGAGGAAGGAACGTCATTGTCAAACGCTACAGTCAAGAGACACTTTATGAATATAAATACAGAGGCTTCACTATAAGGTTTCAAAACACTGAAACACTAAAGAACTGAGAGGCCAGATTGTATACAAAATAAACAAAATAAAATTCTCTGGACTGATGAAACCAAGATAAACTCATACCAGACTGATGAAAGGAGAAAAGTACGGAGAAGGAAAGTGACAGCGAATGATCCAAAGCATCATCTGTTAAACATGGTGGAGTCAGTGTCATAGCATTCACATGTATGCTTGCCAATGGAACAAGGTCACTGGTATATATTGATGATGTGACTGATGATGGAAATATCAGAATGAATTTTGAAATGTATAGG
>OMLM01001628.1:24797-40355 GCA_900302695.1 Helostoma temminkii | reverse complement strand
TTAAGAAGAAAATATATATATTTAAGAAAATAATATTGTTGGTTGTCTGAGAACAATGTTAGCCTGGTTGTTAACAAGGCAATGAGTTCACATCTGAAAGATGTTCTGTATTACCCATATGTTCGTAAGGAAGTTTCATTTCATTTTCCACTATGTTCTGACAGTTTGCAGACTAATACATATATATAATCATAGAAATTTACTGATGAAAATTGCAAAAATCTGTGGCTAAAATGCTCTGATTTGTTAAAACTGAATGTAATTAAACACAAGTTTACAACAAACAAGCACAATGAAGCTACATAATAAATAATACAATATAAATTAAAAGAATGTTAAAGACTTTGACAAGGCTACCACATCAATAGTTGATAGTCAGCTGTGGTCACATTATTGTTTACAGTTATGCAGTTTCTTGTTTTATCTTATCTGTGACACCATTACAGAGGATTAACACAAATGAACAAACCTGAAATGGTGGATGCCTGGGTCACCATGACAACAACACACCTCATCTCTGATTGGCTAAATGCCAAAACAAAGAAAATATGCTTCAATGAAAAATGACAAGATGAACATAAAGAAAAAAATAAATGCCGCTAATGTGGCACTTGATGCTGCTGCTGTATTTAATACGTGCTTCTAATGTTTTTCCAGACATGTAGTCTTAAATTTTTGTTATTTAGTGATTAGCCCACTGTATTTGATGTGTGGTGGGCTACGCAAACTAAATTTATTTATGTTGAAATGGGGATAATATATGGTATCCTGAATATGCATATAGATGGATGTTAATTAAATGAGCAGTGTTCATTTCTTTGTTGGTACATCATTTTAGGAGCTTGTTCAAAGAAATAAACTAGAGCTTACTAATGTGGCATAAAGGTGCAAGCTCAATATTATAATGCACACTGATCCAGGACTTACATAAAACCACTCACGTTTCATTTGTCTCTGCGGTGAAACAGACTGGGACATATCTGTTCAGGTCGCTGTGCTGTGGTGTCCAACTCAGAGTGATGTCAGCTTTTCCATATAGACCGTCTGTCAACACTTTGGTCATATTTCGTGGTCCACTGACTTGAAAGTCATTTATGCTTCAGAAAAATAAAGACAGAGAGGAAGAAACATTAAATAATGATCCTTATTTGACAGCAATTGACATGGTTATCAAATTAAATTGAATACATTGAATGGCTAGCCTGTGCTTGGGCATAAAGCTGGAATGTCTGATCCACAGTGGCATGAAGAACATCACCATGTGAGGGGGTATTAGACAAGAACATGGGCTGCACATGACCAGCTTCACAGGTCGGGATTGGAGGAAGGACTAAAACAAAGACAACAAAGAGGTTATCAAACCCGCTATTTCTGCCTTTTTGTAGGTTGCAGTTGTTTGTAGTAATGTATGTGGTAATTATGTGACTTCTTCATGTCAGATTTAGCTGAGTGGTGTTCTCACCATCACATCTCGCCTACTTTTTCCTTCATTTCCACTGAAGTAGCCAAATAAAGTAAATAAAAAAGAGTTTGGGTTGTTCCTCCCTTTTTTTAACTATCCTTATTACACACAGACAGCTGGATAATAAAAGCATTTATTTTAAGGTTATTGCATGTAGCTTTAATCTTGTTATTTTGTCAAGTAGGTTTTACAGTGTTATGAGTAAGATAAACTATATATTCCATTCTGTTTTTATGTTGACTTTACACAGCATCACTTTTTTGAAACTGAGGACCTTTGTGCGTTTGCATTACTTACTTTGTATCGAGAATTGCAGCTTTACTTTGCAGAGATGTGAGTTGAAGTTGGATGCCTCCAGAAATACTGAGCTTCCATCTGAGTATGTCAAAGTGATGTTTTGGGTGGCAAAGTCCTGCAGCATCACTTCAAACACATGAACACCAATGTCGACTTGACCTGTGCTTCCCAGAGTACAGGCAGTCTGGGAGGACATGAAGAGTTACATCACAATGTTTAAAATACTTTAATTTCTCTGATTATTGATCTTAGGAGAAAAGAGGAATGATCTGTGTTTCTATCTTCAGTAGTTTTCAATAATAAGAAGGTAAATCTTGACCTTTACTGCGCTTGCAAAAAATATTGTAAACGCAAAAATTGTAATATTAAGCACGGGAGTGTTTTATATTAAGAGGTGTTTCTTTTTGGCCTTTTCATTAATTTTAAATAGGGTGGCCAAAACATTATCACCTCTTCTTAATGCACTCCAGTATGATTTCACCACCCACTACAACTTTAATAATAAACATTTATACCAATTATCACCATTCAGACAGTTCTAACTTAACTAAAAACTGAGAAATTATAACTTTATAATAGAATTCACAGCAGAGCTGCTGTATTGGATTGCATTGGATTGTACACACACACACATGTAAGGTGACTAACTAGGAGCAAACTGGGGTGCTGGGGGGAGCTGGGGATCAAACCACTCTCCCCACAGTTGTTGAGTGACCACTGTACTTATAATACTTGTAATTTTAATGTTTATGTTTATGCTCTATCAAAATGTGTATTTTCATACGAAAGCATTACCTCATCCAGAGAGAAGGGACTGGCAGGATCTGAACTAAAGTAGCACCTCACAAGATCTTCGTCTGGATCGTTGGCCAGAAGAGGAATTGTTGAAAAACAGTTCTGAGGCACCCTGCATTGGCAACAGCAGGATTTAGAGGAGAAGAATTAGAAATGTTCAATTTTATATTTAAGTAGACCTCAGAAATTCTAAATATATTTTGAAATTTATAAGATGTCTCTTGTTGTCATGTGATGTTTTATTTTTCACTGTTATACATATTGTTCATTTAAATGTAAAAAAGAATTGACAAAGGGGGATAAAAAAAACTGGTATCTACCTAAACGAAATCACATTCCTTAATGGACATATTTTCGTTTTTCCATCTGCTGCCAAACATGATTACAGAACATGGGGGAATGATAATATGTATGAGTTACATAACTGGATTAATGTAAGGTCTTATTATTGAGGTGTGATATACTCAGATGCAAATCTGTCCTGTCTGTTTGTT
The DNA here is from genome assembly GCA_900302695.1 of Helostoma temminkii. Taxonomy (NCBI): domain Eukaryota; kingdom Metazoa; phylum Chordata; class Actinopteri; order Anabantiformes; family Helostomatidae; genus Helostoma; species Helostoma temminkii. Next base: position 37,307 of record OMLM01001628.1, on the reverse strand, counting down.
TGTTATTTAATAAAGTTGATCCCTACGCCACCATCAAACAGCTCTCACTGTCATTAAGACACTACTACTATATTACTATACACTACTATAATGCTTGAGGTATCGCTGGTGTTCATGCTCTGCTTTACCTGCAAAGCCTCGCCTTAATATTCCAGTTTCAGTTTGTAAGAAAAAGGTTTGTACCTTAAAGAGGACACTGTTGTTGTCACGGGACAGCTGTTGATGGTGTGTGTGTCAGATCGAATTCCCAAGTCCAGCTCTGCAGAAGTCGTCCAGTTTGTTGTTCCTTCAACATTAGACGCCCAGCAGCAACCAGAGTCCCTGAACAGAAGAATGTGGAACGTGTGATCACTAATTAATAGATTTAAATTTATTTAAACTCACATTCCTCTGCCAGTAAGCAAAGACAGAGCAATGTGACCAGGTTCAGTTTCATTCCTCATTCTTTACTGTGTCTGAACTCTGCACCTGCAACACTACAAGGTACCTGCTCTACTGTACTTACCTACATGTAGGAAGTATCGAAGTAGGACTACTGTGAGCTCTGTTTTGAGATTTACTGTAAGTTGGTAGGTGAGTTGTTTTACGTTTAACGTATTGGATGATTGAATATTTGATTTCATTGAGTAGAAATCACTCTTTAGCTTAAAGCCAGCTGGAAATGGTCTTCATCTTCTGTTTTAATTAAGTACAAATAATCGAAGGTGCATTGCAGAATGCTTGTGAGTATCTGCAAGGCAGATACTGTTGTTGACACCGACAAATCAAAAATATGAGGAAGTGATGTTACATCAGCTGCTTGTGCACATGTATTTCACACCATGTCATGTTTTTTTAGTCATTATTCAATCTAAAGCCTTGTCCACATATATCATTTTGATGTATCATTCCAGGAAAACCACACGGTTGACCGTGATTATTCAGGTATGTCAGTAAGACATGTGACAGTGAGCCAGCATTAATAATAATACCACAACCCTGAAGCTGATTAATGGAATTTAATGATCACTTCTGAACACTGCTTAACCATCTTTATTACAGAAACCAAGACAAAGCACTTTACCATTTGCCTCTCCTTCACACACACTGAGCTATCATGCAAGGTGCTAGTTTGATCAGAATTAATCTAAAGCTCAGTATCTTGCCCGAGGACAATCTGAAAACATTGCTTTGAACCACCAACACTGCAATTAGAGGATGACCTGTCCTACCACTGAGTCCAAAGAAGAACCCCACCCACCAACTAAACAAAGTTCAAGCCTCACATTTTTAAAATATCACAGACTCTTGGAGAGCACTGGTAACCCACTGGTTATTTTGTATGCCACATACCCCAGTGTCCTTGGTTTGAGTCCAGTTGGGGACCTTTGTTCCATGTCTCAACTTTTCTCTCTCCCCGTGTTTGTGTCTCTCCACTGTCAAACTATCAAATAAATGCTAAAATCACCAGATCTTTCAATTTAGATATAGTGGTCTATATGCATCTATTTTTTAGCCTAGAATATTTATCCTAAATCAAAATATCAAATTAGCCTTAAAAACCCAACATATGAAATATTAAACCAATTCAACTCCACAGTTTGTCAAAATAATGAGTTCTTAATGAGAGCTATGGCTCTGGGCATAGACATTTCCATCTTACTGTGGAGCCGCCGGACTTCACTCTTCACTTCGCACCTTCACTGTTGAAATTTACCAGTTTTAATTTAATGTAACAGTTTTCTGCTGTTGTGTTTTCTAAATACTTTTTTTTTACAGTTTGTCTTCTTTGTGAGGTAAAATTAGATTTGGGTTACCATGGTGTGGGCTTACCTCAAAGATAAGTAAGTGTTATTGGTTGGCAAGGTTGCTACTGTGATTCCTTCAGTCTGACACCACCTGCCTTGGCCTGTGTTGTCTGTGTCCGTTTGAAGAGCACTTGTCTGATCGAGGCTTGAGCACATCCCATTCTCACATGTGAAGGAAGACTGATCTTGACAGTCGCTCCTGCCATTCTGCCTGTGATAGAATGTCACCTAAAATATGGGGAAATACAGCAGTTTTTATACTGCATAAAAAAGGGCCTAAATGTTTCTTCAGTGAAATATCGAAAACAGTGAACAGATGTTTATTTTGACAATCTGCATCATAAATAAAATCCACAAGGTTTTGCAAAAGTAAGTTAGGAGATATTTTGTATATGACAGCTGTGGAGGTGTTTAAGTGTGAAGCACCTCTTTAACAGTTGCTACTCTGCTGTGTGGTTCCAGTAAGTAAAAGTGGACAACCATTTTGACTGCTATCGTACAAATTAGTGATTACTGTAGTTAATTTTCCAGGCAGCATGCTTATTGACTGAAAATATTATAACCTTAACTTTTGCATTCATGCTTGTTGACATATTCAAATGTTTGGTTTTACTTTTCAGGTATTTTGCCATTTCTTTTTCTCTCTCTCTCTCTCTCTTTCTCTTTTTTTCTTTTGAAAATAATAATTGTAAAAATTCTGTACCTTAAATGTTCCATCACTGTTCCTCTTTGGAGTCATAAAACTGATGCTGTCCCCATAAAAACTGAGCGTCGAAGCAGTCCCCAGAAAGGCGAACAGCAGCAGGAGGATTGTACCTTCCTCCATGATGTCTTCCAGAATCACTATGTGCAAAAACTTGTAGAGTCGGTTTCAGTCTCAGAAAATGCAAAGGCGTTTCCACTGGAATCCACCCAGCAGGACTAACCAGCTCTGGGCTGTACTGTATCAATCGATGATAGATAGAGGCAGTCAATTTTTAGATTGTGAAAGTAACCACAGTAGAATTAATATATTTAATGGCAGTGCATAATTAATATCAACTTCCATCCACTTGTTTCAGTTAATATTGTCCGGCCACTTTTATTCTAAGGTCTTTATTGTTATCAGCATTTATTTTCTGCTGCCTTGAGTTTATAAGCCATGAAAACTAACAATGAAAACTAAATCCACAATTCCTGAAATATATAAAGACAAACTTTATAGTCAGTCACATAAACTTTGAGCTCATTTCAAGTAAAATATCAGCTAAACTCGGGTTGACTTGTGGTTGTTTTTTTTATTTTTGATGTTCATGCTACATGCAGGTGTGACAAAGTGATCTGCCCGAACCAGAGATATTATTGCACCACTACAACAAAGTGAGTGGTAGAGACAAAGTAGATTAGTAGGAAGATGTACACTATATATGCCATTGTTTATTTACATATCCAACAAATTAATAAAATCAACAGAGTAAAACTTAAACTGAACCTGAACTGATCCTGTTGAAAGCAAAGTGTGAGCCTGGAAACAAACTAAGTCTGTTCATTAATGGAGTGAACAACAAAACAAAGAATTCCCCAAAAGAAAACAAAGGTTTCGAAGAATCAGCTGATGGTGACTGATGAGACTGCATGGAGCGATACACATCCTTTTACAAATGTAACGTGACTACAGAGATGCAAAGGCTGTGCACATGGGTTAGAACTGACAAATAAAAATGTCACTACTGTTTTCACAGTAAGTCATAATTACTTTTATTGATAGCATTTTGGATCTAAATTACTGGTTAAATAAAAATTCGTCTGGTTATTTTCTTTTTTTTTAATTAAAAAATTCCTTCATTATTTATTTTTATATCCTGTTCATATGTTCATCTTTCAGTGCAAAGATCTAAATTAATAAATATAAAGTTTAGCTAATGGCACTGGGCACTGGGGTGTTGCGTCATATATGTAACTAATCTTGCTTATTGATCTTATTAAGTGCTCAGCGCTGATTGGCTGAGCTAGACCAGTACAGCCAGTGGGCTACAGGTCACAGATATGTTGTGGAGTGCGAAAACTAAGAAACTATTTTTTAGTTAAATTATATTATTACTATTACTGGGATTTGACCACTACTGCGACAGTCTTCGACTTTCGCTTTATCTATATTTGGGGCATAGGATGACCCGTAGTGACGTCATCTTATGGAAATTGTCAGAGTGGCAAGATGGCTACGGAACCAAACAAGACTGAAATCCTCACCATTTTTAAAAGATTAAGATCCATTCCTACAAACAAGGTAACAACGGCACCGACGTTCGTGTAGCGTTCGTTGTTGTCAGTGCGTCGGTTAGTCACATCTGTCCGGTCAGAAACTGTTGCCTAGGTAGCTAGCTGTTTCTCATCGCGTAACGTTAGCTAGGCCCAGCTATCGTTAGCCACACAACCTGCCGGTGTTCTAGCGGTGAAACATAAAGGCCACGTATACATTTGTGTTTGCTGAGGAGGCTAAGTGGATAGTTGAGCTACACTGCGCTTGGAAATTAGTTAATTTTAACTGGTTAGAATAAACTCTATATAGTCTAAGCAAGGCGTATGATTTAGTTAGTACAGATAGGTGTTAACCGTGACGCGTAAATTACATCTGATCTTTGAACCATTCATTGCTAATGCTAGCGGTGACTAATGTACACTGACTAACTCAGCTGTGGGGTTAGGGTTATGGTCGGTTTCTATTACTTTATAATGTGTTAGTCTTACACCAAGCTGCCTTAAAGTAGCGTTATATAGTGGTGAATGTATAGGAAAGAGCTAAAAACGGGACATGCTCTGATGCTACCAACAAATTAGATTAGATTTTTATAAGTGGGTAAAAGTGTGTAAAAGGAAAAAACGAAAAGAAATGAGTTGACTGTCAATAACAGTACAACTAGTGTCTTTGGCCAAAGTTTAACTGGGGTGAACTATGATTTGCATCTTGAACACACCCTGAATACTCATTAAGTAAATTATAGCTGAAGTTATTATGTGATTATTAAGTTGGTTGAATGATGTTAAAAAAGCTTGAAGAGCATTTTTTTACCTTTATCTGACAAAAGAATCATCAGACAAACTGATGAAAGTAATTAGTTGCATACCCATTAAAAATACATTGAATTGTCATTAGCTTTCGAAAGTGGGTTTGTATCAGAAACATAAGGTTCCAAATCCTCATGAATGTAGTATTTCTGTTTACCTCATTAGCAAAAATAAAATATAAAAAAATAATATAACAAACACCTATAGGTATTTGTTTCTTCCCACTGTGGATAAATCCTGTCACCACAGATGTTACTGGTGTAGTGTAGTGGTTGTGTTTACACAAAGTGGTGTAATTACCATTCTGATGGTGTGGTAAAGAGCTCATTAAAGCATGGGTTCACAGTTTTTTCAGTGGCAGAGGTTTTGCTTGCTGTAATCATCCCTCCTGTGGCCATGAAGAGATCTTTTCCTTGGGCTCTGTGAGTGATATGGGACAAATTTCACACCCTCTGCTCTGTGCAAAAAATGTGTTTTTAAAGCTAATATGAAAGTTCTGCTGAGTCAGTCAGAGCAAGCGAATAGTACCCCAAGGTTAATTCTACAGTTTGTAACTTTTGGGCATCAAGCTCGTGGTAGCATGAGACACAAAATCAATCCACTCTGATCCTGTATTGACAGTGACAACAGGAACAAAACTGTTTCAGTGTTTATGTGGGTACCTAACTATTATTTGAAGAAAAACTGGTAGTGCCTATTTTTTTGTCCCAGTAACAGTAGTTGTGACATGTACATGCCCTTTCTTTTCAGGCATGTTTTGACTGTGCAGCAAAAAACCCCAGCTGGGCAAGTATTCCATATGGTGTGTTCTTGTGCATCGACTGCTCTGGGATCCACCGCTCCCTGGGAGTACATCTCAGCTTCATCAGGTAGGCTCAACAATGATATTGGCTGCTATCACAATGATTCAGCCTCACTGTCTTGTTGGTGGGATGGATGCCTTTGCCTATTTACGCTGCAGTTTAAAATGCTGCTGTAAACACACTCCAGTGTGTGTTTCACACTGGACACTACCTTTCGAGGCGGCTTAAAGGAGCCGCCCCCACTGCTGTGGTACCTTTTATAATCCCCAGGGAAGTGGTGTGTTGGCAGGGTTAACCTGCCTTGCAGGTGTCAGGTTTAGTGAATAGTTGGAAAAGCTTGACTGTCACTTAATTGCTGGGTATACAGTGTGCGTTTAGGTTTAGGAATGGGTGCAGTGAAGCATATAGACCACGGGTTGTAAATAACTGAGACACTCGAGTTTGGTTTTGTACTAAGCAGACTGCTTGCCATGTGATTTAATAGCTTCAGGAAACAACCCCCACCTACATCCTTTTTGTATTTGTGTTGGTATGGTTCTTTGTCTTTTCTGTACATCCTGGACAGGCTGCCACTCTTTCACAGGGCCAAGCACAAACACAACCATTCACTTTCACATTCATACTGAAAGGCACCAGTTAACCTGAATGGATCAAGCAAGAACAGAGAGTATGTGCAAACTCTTTTCAGCTGTACGAAGCAGCAGCAACAACAACTCCTTCACTGTGTATTAGTCACCCAAATTTTAAATTGTTGAGACTGATGGTGATCCAAAACCCACTTCTAGTTCAGCAAAGGGCATCAAGAAGGAAAAGTGGAGTGTTTTAGATTGGTCAATTGTCAATTAGTTATTATTAATGTTTTCTCCTTGATTTTTGCTTGCATTGTACCTCACTTGTAAGTCGCTTTGGGTAAACGCGTCTGTCAAATGAATGAATGTAAATGTTAGTCATCAGATCTTAATCTAACTGAACATTTGTCCTACAGGTTGCATTAGGGGCGCAGGTAAAACCTAAAAAAGCACGTCACATAGGATCTTACTATTGTGATGCTTTTGGAGCAAACTGTACAGTATGAATTTCACCAGAAATTCTTGTCATATAGAGGAATTATACAGGTATATTGTGGATGATGCAATGCAGCACAATGCTAGTGCAATGATGTGAATATCTTCTAGGAGAGAACGACTGAAGATATTTGCAGCTATCACCATTGTAACTATTCGTTGTCCCCACCCAAAGATGGTGTCACATTCTTACAGACATCTTATAAACTAGTTATGCCAAAACATCAACCAGCCCTTAGTGACCTGTAGTGCTATGATCAAGTTCACCTCACAGATGAGTGCTGACCTTATCCTTTTCTTTCAGATCTACTGAGTTAGACTCCAACTGGAACTGGTTTCAGCTTAGATGTATGCAAGTCGGCGGCAATGCCAATGCGGTAAGTCCAAATTCAAATCAATGAAAACAATATTTAGGATCTTTCATGTGAGTGATCTGTGGTTTAGATAGTGTAATTACTTACTGCTTTGATGTAATGCAATAACTTCCTTTCTCTTCTTGTTTGAAGACGGCCTTCTTTCGCCAACATGGCTGCTCCACAAATGACACCAATGCCAAGTATAATAGTCGCGCTGCCCAGATGTACAGGGAGAAGATTCGGCAGCAAGCAAATGCTGCATTGTCCAAATATGGCACGGATGTGAGTGTTGATGAAGTGGGAACAATTTGGGGAATTAATCATGTATTGTAACCAAAACCACAACACATTATAATTTCATTAGGACTTTTAGGCCATGCATTGATCTAGTCAATGCAATGAATAATTAAACTACTTGACTCTGGATTTGTTTGGATATTATGGGGTAAATGTCTCTATTGCACTCACACAAACCGCCCTGCCCTCCTTATTCACTCTTTGTAAACTGAATCCCAACTATTTAATAATTCAAATCAAGTTAAATATTTATAGTCATATTAGCTGTATGTTGTAATTGACATATATTTCTACGTTATCAATACATATCTGACCTCTTTAATTCTGTGCCTCAGAGGCATAAGGTTTTATTATTGAGATGTTATGTAAAAGTTGTAAAATGATAACACATGTAGTTCACAGACTGTAGAGTGTCTACTTATCACCATGTTATCATCACATCGCTGACAGTATCCCCAAACACTAAAAGTCAAAATTGTCATTTTTAATTGTGTAATTAAATTGTCTTGGTGTCTCTGAATATAACAAATCCTTTCATTGCAGCTCTGGATCGACTCTACTGCAGGAAACGTTTCTGCAGGTCCTGAGAAGAAAGAGGCCGACTTTTTTGCTGAACATACACAGGTTCGTTTTTTTTCTGCAATCTTAAACAAACACAGTTGTGACAAAAAGTGTGGGAGTTAAAAAAACATCTGTAATAGTTTTTAGTTCATTTCCAAAAATAAATACATATCCCATAAAATGTTGATCTGATTCTGAATTATTATGAACGACAATGTCCGTGCAGGATTTGTTGTGTTGGCAAACCTGTAGTAATTTACTGTCTTGTATGATATCACTTATTTGCTGATAGAGCATATGTTACTTCGTGCGAATATGTGCAGAAACCGCACTAGACATCAAATGTGTCATGATAAAATAGGATGTGGCTTTATGAATTACTTAACTTAAGGCCGCTGGTAAAAGTCATTTTGACCATTGATTCCTCTTATTTTCTTTATTAGTCAGTTTCTTGCTTCATAACATTTCAGAAGGTTGTAAGTTTATCATTTTCACAGCTCAGTGTGACTTGTTTTGTGTAACTGACTGTAAAATCAAAAGATACTTATGTGTGAAAATGAAAAGCATCAAATACTCACAATAGAAAAGCTGTTTCCAACAGTATTGTGGGGATATTATTGTTTTTGCCTAAAAATTCACATTGGTAATCAACATACATTTATTTTTTCAGTTCATTGACCAATTGTTGATTTTAAAAAAAGAAAAACCCTTTAAAGCATTTGTTTTTTAATATTTTCAGGCTTCTAACGAGTGGAGCATGGCCTCGGCCACTGAGCCACAGCAGAATGGAGCCACCGTCACCCCACAGCTGACCGACATAACACTTAAAGGCCAAGATGACAACCGTTAGTAAAACATACCAGATCTTTGTTCAGTGTCATAGTAAACTGACTGCTGCTGTAAAGTTTCAGTAAATTCATTTTGGCCTCCACAGTCTAGGCTTTGAACAAAGGTCATAGTAACATTAACATCAACATTTAATCAAATTAAATTTATATTTACTTAAAGTTAAGTGAGAGTTGAAAAAACACTGTGGAATAAAAGTTGAAAGCTTTTACTGTTGCTTCAACTGCGCTCTATCTGCGGTTCTTCTTTGTAGAGCCAGAGGAAGGACCCAGCATCGATGGTCTAAGCACATCACCCAAAGCCTCCATTGGTGAGTGTCTAAGCTGGACTGTATGAGCAAAGGTCCAAGCTTGTCATTTGTCATCTGCAGTGTATTTATTGTTGATATTTGTGCACATTCAGCGGGTACATCCAGTACTTGCCTCAGTCTGGCGCTACAGCTTCATACTCTTTCAGGATTCCTGTCTTTCTCTGTTTGTCTGTCCCAGACATACAGTGTTAGTATGGTTACTAGTTATTTTCTAGTGGTTTGACTAATTGATTATTTCAGTAATTTCTGCAGTTTTTGACATCATCAGAAGCATCAGTAACACCAAGCAGCAGTTTATCACTTAAACTGTCTCAGTCCTTATTGAAGATGAGCATTATGATGATCAATATTAGGTATCTTCTATGTTTTGGATGGTGATTGTGATGAGTGGTTTGTCCTGTCCTGTAGAGGACTCCATGCGTTTATCATCACAGGAAGAATGGACACCCAAAGGTGATTTAATGTGGCCATAGCTGTTTTCTCTGGCTGGTTCATGCCTCAGACGCATGGTTGTTTTTGCTTCACTGACATCTCCCTAGCTGCCTCCAGTTCTGATTTTGTCTGCTTATCACGCAAAGGAAACGGCTCACTGAGCAGAGATGATGTTTGTGTCCTATTTTTGTTCAACCTGTCGCTCTCTGACAGTACAGCTAAGCTTGGTATGCTCAGGTTTACGAAGGTTACTTTATTATGTAAAGAGAAGAGTCACACATACCTGCAGGTCTGTGAGTCGATAAGAATTGTGCTGCGCCCATTTCAGCTGCAACACTTCATAAAAAATAGCACAATGATTTGGATTTATTCTGATGTTTCTTTCTTTTTGTCATTTGACTTTGTACACTTTAACTTTCTTGTTGATGCAAGTCCTTCTGAGAAGAGACTAACTACCTGTCTAACTATCTGGGCTGAAAAAGCATGAAACCTTGTACTTTGCTGTGATGCAGAAGATGTCAAGTAGTTATGTCCCTGGTGATTTTGGAAAACCAAACTCAAAAGATCAGTCTTAAATGCTGTGATGCTCTGACTCACAAATCCTTGAGTAAACATCGCATTGTGTGGCTGTAGTGACTTAATGTGTCGCAGTTTGGAAATTAACTGCTAAGCTTTTTAGATATTATCTTGTTTTCTTAAGCTGGTGTGTGTTTTTTGTTTTACTTTCGTTTCAGTTCAGTTAAAAACTTCAACCCAACACTGCAGTTTTAACAGACTAACACTTTTGTTACAGATGTGAAACCCTCCATCATTGGAAAAAAGAAGCCCATGGCTGCCAAAAAAGGGGTGAGCCATGTTTTTACCAAATCAAAAGCACTGCAGTTTAGGAGATGCCACATTGTTTTATATATATATATATAATATAGCTATGCTGTAACCTGGAATTATTATCAATTTTTCCCACATTGCTGCAGCTTGGTGCAAAGAAAGGTCTTGGTGCCCAGAAGGTGAGCAGTAAGAGTTTCTCTGAGGTGGAGAAACAGGCGCAAGTGGCTGAGAAGCTGAGAGAGGAGCAGGCAGCTGAGGCAAAGAAACAAGTTGAGGAATCCATGTAAGGAATGCAAAGATAAATATGTCTGTCTTGTCTCAGATTATCTGAACTGGTTCATTACAGGTATTGTTTTGATGCCATTTTCAGGAATTGACATATTGGGAATTTCAAAATAAGAGATAAAACAAAATTATTGTATGAGTGTAATGGTAAACTTTACCCATGTAACTTGGGCTTTTGCAGTGTAAACTCTATGCGTTTGGCTTACAAAGAGCTGGAGATCGACAGGAAAATGGAGGAGAAGAAACTTCAGACCCTGGAAGGCAAGAAGAGAGAGCAGGCTGAGAGACTGGGCATGGGATTTGGAAACAGGAGGTGCGTTTATTATCTGAAGTCCTAAAAAAAATAGTTACTCAGAAGATTAGCACATTTTGTCATTAGGAACAGTAATGTGCACAAGCATGTGCAATTGTTGATTAGGTCTCTAAATACGTGTTTATGTTTCCTGTTTCAGTGTTGTTTCTCACTCAGTGATGTCAGAGATGAAGGTGATTGAGCAGGAAACCCCTGTGGGGGCCAAGTCTTCAACCCGCTCCAAACTGGACATGTTTGATGAGCCAGGTTTCACCTCTGGACCCCCAAAGTATGTGTGACACTCTTCATGTACACACCAACACCCGTGTTAGTTCAGTTAGTCTAAATCATTCAAACTCAACTGTGTTTTTGTTTAAGGTATAAGGACAATCCGTTTACTGTGGGAGACAGTTTTAGTTCTCGGTGGGATACTGAAGGAGGCACCGCCTCCTTTACCACCTCCTGGGCTCTGGAGAAAGAGGAACCCAAAGAGGAGGTCACCATCTCTAGTATTCAGCCAATTGGAGAGAGGTAAGTATGTGGATGTTCCTGCAGGCATTTACCTTTTACTCTTAAAACAAAAGCAGTAATGTCTGCTGGACCAGGTTCTGACATGTTGTATTGTCTTTAATCCAGACTTCCCAGCAGAAGAAAAGCTGAGGTATCAGCTCCAGTGTCAGAGTCCAGTGAGGCCAGGCAAAAATTTGCCAATGCAAAGGCGATCTCTTCTGACATGTTTTTTGGTCGGGAGAGCAGTGCCGAGGTGATGAACCTAATCTTCATTTCATCAGGAAATAACCAAAATCCTCTACTAACCTATGAATTCAAATCCTTTGGACAGTTACACTGTGCTGCTCTGTGTTCATTATTTGTCTTTGCTTCTTTCAGTATGAAGCGAAGACAAGACTTGAGAACATGTCTGGAAGCACCTCCATCAGTTCAGCTGACCTGTTTGGGGATGGCAGTGACCATAAAGGTACAGTTAGACGTTTGTTCGAGTGGGATGAAGAAATGAAACTGTTTCTACCTGAATAGTAACATTAGAGCCTACAACAACAGTGGATCTCTGTGGTACAAAGGAATAAGATCAGACTTTGGAGACAAACACAATACTTGTTAGTGGAAGACATTCATTGTTTGTTTTGTGCTTTTAAGAAATGCAGTGACATCAATAAGATTATGGGATATATGCTCTCTTCTTATTTTAACCTTCTGTCTCCAAGTGAATGTTTAGTTTAGTTAGTTTAGTTTCTCCTGATTGATTCCCTTTGTTTATTGTATGTGTTCCTTATGACTATTTATATGCTGCCAAATTAAGACAATGTTACATGTGGCATTCAGGTCAATATGTATGAATGTATGCTGTTTATACTAATGCCGCTCCTCATCTCAGGGAGGGCATCAGGCTTTGACGGTGTGCTCCCATCTGGCCCGGACATCACACAGTTCAAAGAGGGAGTGAGGACTGTAGCAGGCAAGATGGCTGTCCTCGCTAATGGTGTCATGAATACGATCCAGGTAAGGTATCAGCAGGGTCAACACTCACCTCTGTCTCTACAGGCAAATATGTAATTCCACATAAAATAAAAGAAGTTAATAATAAC
>OMLM01001628.1:13120-24777 GCA_900302695.1 Helostoma temminkii | reverse complement strand
CTTCTCAGGATCGCTACGGCTCCTACTGAGCAGCCTCAAGAGACTAGCACTAACCTGTGGGATGACTTTCTAACTAACGCCTGTGTAGAGCCAACCAGCCTCCTGACTGACACATGCATTTGGGCTGAAGAGAAGAGACGAGAAGCAGAAAGATTGCATGGAGAAAGGAAATCGTCTTTCTCACCCATCCTTCTTTTAGAGACAGTTTTACAGGAGTGACACAGTATTTTCTTCTCTTATTCTCATTAGCAGACTCTTGAGTTTTACTTTGAGAAAGGAAACTTTTTTTTGTTTGTTTAAACTGAGAGTTATTGTTGTAATTCACTGTCAAGAATTCTTTGGTCTTAGATTTTCAAAATGATGTAAGATTTAATTCTACTATATTTTATTCTTTATACATAAATCAAAGTGTTGCTTTTGATTCATATTATCGAATACCCTGTGTCTTTTTGTTCTGTTTTTATGGTGATATTAAAAAGGTGCAGTATAAATTTTCAACTTTTAGCATAAATTTGAACAAGAATCCAAAATGTTTGCATTCAGTGCTTGGTTCACTGCCGATCACCTACAGTTGAATATGTCCACAGCTTTTTAGTTTTTCCATTTACATGACGTTCTGTAACTGTCTTGACAATTTGACAGTTTGTGAGCTTGGAATTATGCACATCTGCCTGGATAAAACTATATAATCTGAAATTATGGAGCATCAGTTATTTGATGTTCTAGCTGCTACAGTTATGATTAGTCTTGGACAATGGTTAAACACAGAAAGCACATGAGTAGCTCAGTGTCACTGAGACCAGGACCTCCAGTTTAGTTGTGTTAAAACAAATGTAAGTGAAGGTGAAGCTTGAAATTGGGGATTAAAGAGACTAATTTAATGTAGAACATGATAAATCCCAGCTCATAAAACTGTCATATTGACAATAACTAAAAACCTACATAGAAGTGTCACATCAATGTTTCTGCTGGTTGAATCTGAAGTCTGCCTCCATGTACCTCAGTTCTGAAAACACAAGACCTGCTGTATCAGTTTCTAATAGTTTTCATCTTCAGACATATTGGCTAATAAGAAATATTCCCAACCAGAACAAAAGCTGTGCCACTAACTTATGACACAAGGAAACTCTTCAGTATTTCTGCTTACCTGAAATATTAAATGTCAAGGTAAGGCATCGTGCTTAATGTGACCTAGAGCTGGTTTAGTGTACTGTGACACCTTACCGGATCACACCCTCTTCATCAGAGTCTTGATTGTGATAGAAATCGTTTCAAACCCAGCAGACTTGACGTTCAACAAATTGATTCGAGGGACTGTCAGTTTTTTTTTTTTACGTTACTTTTCCCCACACTGCCGATTCTGTCTGTCCCACCATCACAAACTTTCCAAAAAGTAACAAATGTGGACTGAAAGAATGGAGCATTCACCTATTTATTTGTAGGCTACAAAAAAGAAACCTATTCAATATGTTAATAAAGTTTGAAAATGGCTGCTGTGTTCCCATAATTGACTCAAACACCCAGCTTAAACCAGTTTTCAAGTTTGTTTTTAACTTAAATCAGCTTCTACGGGTATTGTTCAGCTGTTTATGCGTGAAAATCTGGAGTTTTGATAAAAGAAGGTGCAGAAAGTTCTTCACTCTTTGTGCTTCTCAGTCATTGCTGCTCAGTGTCAAGTACTGAAAATGATTTGTCCTGTGCAGGACTTGATGAACAATGCCACACCCTTTGACATTTAAACCACTGCAAAGGATTTTGGCAAGTAAGAAGTTGTACAATAAAACAGCAATTCTCACAAATCTTACAAACTGTCAATGCAAACAGCCATTATTTACTTACTGTACAGACAATGAAATAAATCCTAACTCAAAAATGCCTCTGCTACTCGAGGCAAACATTTTCCACAGAGTTAGTGCTTCGTAGTGTTTTGTGATTACTGGAAATATTACAAGATACAAGATATTGCAGATGTTGGTTTTATCTGTGAAAATACGGTTTTGTGAAATGTTACTCTCTTTCAGTCTGGTTGGTAATATGCTGAGTGTCTCTGTGGCCTGCAGTGACAGTCCCTTTCCCTGCCGACCATCAGAGCACACCCAGCAGGTTTTATCCCCAGTTGTAAAAGTAGATCTTCTGCCAGGTGGGGAGGTAATCCATCAGAGGGCCTGAACACAACACAAAGCAGTTATATGAACTGATTACTGATGTAGAGAACAGCACATTTAACACTCAGGAAGCATTTGATCAGGTGCTCTTGTGGCCTATTGTCTTCTTAGGGGATAAACTACATCAATTTAAAGATTGAAGGTATCTTTCACAGTTTTGACCATCATTATTATGATTATTTATTTATGCTGTCACCCTTTACTAGTTTATCCATCTTAGATTTCCTTTTTTCTTTCTTTTCTTTTTTGTATCTGTGTTGGTGTGGCTCATTCTTTTTAAACAGAAAGAAGCTGAGGAATGTGGAATTTGTTTAGAGGCAAACATACACTTCAACATACAGTGTGTAAAGAGTAACACAACAGTAACTGAAATTTGAAGTTATGCAGTACTTTTTCATGATCTTGGAAAATCACTATTTAAATTACGGCGAAATTGTCAGTCCATAAGATTTCCATCTTGTATCATGCTCTATTGCAGATACATTTTTTAAGGTTTAAGCCTTAATGAGTAAGTATGTTTTTCTACTTCTTTAATTAAGTTTATTGTTCATACACTGTGTGGAGGTTACACGTGAGTACTTACGTGCAACAAGCCCTACTCCTGGAACATGATCAGCGAGAAGTCTGAGCAGGAAGAGAATCTTTTCCCTTTAGATAAAGAAACATGATCACATCTATTAAACCACAACTGAAGCCCCAACAAAGAGCCTTTCAGCCATTTCAAACATTTAAAACAGGATTCACTGAATGACCTCCTGTTGACTACAATACGTCGCTGAGCAGATGCCAGAGAAACTTACTCAGAGTATTTGTCATAAAAGGGGGAGCGCAGTAGGTAGTACAGTAGAAGAAAAGCTCTTCTCCTCATCTCAGCCCTCTCCCACCGATTTTTAAACTTGGTGTCTTGGAGCAAAGCAAAGCTATAAACAGCAAAAAAGAAGAACAAATAAGTAATTTCACTGCGACTGATGTCACTTCCTTTGAACATTTAAATGACTCACACTGCCTTTAAGCACAGTAGCAGAGAATGACGTCACAAATAGCTCAACTTTGCTTTAGGTTTTCATAACTTTGTTTGTCTGTTTTAAGTTTTGCCTCAAGAAAATGCCTGAAGACAAACTATGCAGCTTCTGATCTGCAGAATGCTTTGTGGCGTCTTTATGATGTGAAAACAGTCGTGTTGACAACGTAGTCTAGACACATTCATAGAAACTAAATGACAGCAAATGAGCTTGACCTTTTTAAAATTGTTTTACTTCTTTTAACACAACATTTTTAAATAAGCTCTTCAACCGTTTCGTCCTCTAAGGCAGTGGTTCTTAAACATTTTCCAACAACTTAGCCCTTTAAGTTTTTTCAGTTTTCTCTATCTAAGCAAAACTCAAAGACAATACAGTTACTACACAGTTATACGTCATTGGTATCAGTTTTAACAACTTTGTAGCTGAAAAATACTACATTTCAAATGTTTACAAGCCATCACTAAATTAATGGTGGACCAATTTTTGTCTTGCAATAATACTACGGCGGCACTGTAGATTAGTCTTTTTGATATGTGATTCAATGAGATACTTTTTTCCCAGCTCAGGTTGCTCCTTCTTCACACACTCCAAACTGAGAAACACTTAAAGATAACTGATTTGCAAAATAATGAATTCTAATCAGTATTCTATATTTTTTGGTGTTTAAATGTAATTATTTGTCATTTCATTTAGTTATGTTGTGATCTAGCAATTTAGATTTTTCCCCCTATTTTATTGATACCTGTGTAGCTGCCATTTCAGGCACTGCAGTGAAAGAATGTCTTGTTCAAGGACATTTTGACTTGTGAACAGGAGGAGCCGGGGATCAGACCGCTGACCTTGCAATTAGTTAACAACCTGCTCTACATCCTGTCAGAGCCACTCCCTAAAGGTCTGCACTGCTAAACTTAAAAAGCACTACATAAGAAGTTGCTTACTTGCCTGGACAGTTCAAGGACTCCAGAGATGAGCCATGGTTTCCAAGACTGTTTTCCACACAGTCCCATACAGAATACTGCAGTCAGGAAGGTTTGATTTAAGGAAAAACTGTCACAATAAGGTCTCTTCTAGAGCTTATAGTGATAAGCTAATGTAGTGCACAGCTGACCTCAGACTATGAGCTATATCGTAGTGCTCAGCTCCAGCCAGCAGTAGTTTGCCATCTAGAGTTCAGTTCTTGCCAGACAATCTCAGCCTCTGAAGCTTAGTTGACTTAGTTGCTACAGCAAACATTGTAACTCACACACAGTATCTTTAGAAAAAAAAAAAAAAAAAAAACCATACTTTTTTTGTACATTTCTGAACCATTACACTTGCATGAGCATTGAGCAAGAACCACAGTATGCCCTGGAAATGTTGCCAGTCTATCACAGGGATGACAAATAGAAAGAGACAACCACTCATGGGCAATTTAGAGTCACCAATTAACCTAACTGCATGTGTTGGAACAATGAGAGGAAGCTGGAGTACCCAGAGAGAACCCACACAGACAAGGAAACACATGCAAAGATTCACTTCTGTTAAAAGAAAAATATGCAGCCTTGTTGAACAAATGCAACCTGTGTGTGCTCTATGGTTATGTCTGAAGGATACAGTGTACAAGAGGCCGTCCGATATATACAGACTCAGCAATGGTCTCCTGGAGCCCCAGCTGTGTTGGTTTCCTGTGAAGCTTCTCCTTCAAACTGCTCCTCCTTCTCCTCTGACTTGGTGTTCCCCACTGTCGAGACTTGAGGGCTACAAATGCCAGGTCAAGGAGAGATACAGAGGTGAAGGGGCGGACAAGTTTACCACACTGTCAGATAATATAGAGTATGACACTGTAAATGGCTACAAGCAACATAAATATTAATATTATATGCAAAACAAAGAGTGACTGATTTTAGGTTTGTGTACTGAATATGAAAAAGACTGCAGTCTTCATATAATGTGAGAACTTTTCCTCTGTTTAAGAATATAGTCTTGATATATTTATCTAGCAAAGAATTGTCACACCAAGTACAGACTTGTTTCTAACTTTATCATGATTTGTTCAGCCTCTAATTCTGCCGTGACCGACATCTACCACTGGTAACTGCTATGGTTATGGTACCCCCAGTTATGGTACATTTCAAACCGAGCAACACACCCAGGAGAAGCTTGTCCACCTGAGGATAACACACCCAGACAAAACAACAAAGTAAGCGGTTCAGTGCAGTGAGCAATAAACTAAAAAACCAATTCACAAACACATTGCAAAGCACTCAGGGGACAGAATGTACACATGAATGTCAAACTACAATAATGGTCATTAGTTTGGAAGTTTTACTTTTTTTTTGTTAGACAGAAGTCATGTGTTAGTTGTGTGCCCTTTATGGCCTTGGGTGTGAAGTGGTCATAATGTCAGCAACAGCTGGAGCACGACACACATATAATTACATCAAACATTGGGAACATGCTACATGCTACACAGATTCAAGATATAATTGTGTATATTGTGTAGAAGTTGTGTGTTAAAGAAGCAATTATAAGTAACATAGTATGCAATTACATTTGAGAAACCAGTGCAGGAGGAGAAGTTTGTTGCTTTTAGAGGAACAAAAGCTTAATTGAGCATAAAATATATTGAGCCTTTAAAAAGCGCCTGGCTATCTGCTCCATTATGAGGCTTCTTTTCGGTTTAGTTGAATTTATTTATATAGCACCAAGTCACAACAAAAGTCATTTCAAAACAACTTACCTTACGGATTCTAACAATACAATACAAATTCTTTAACAGTCTTCTACATTTCATGATGTGCAGGCCTTTGTTAGGGAAACCATATGTTTCCACATTTCAAATCAAACTGCAGATCGATCAAACAGATTCTTCATAAGCTCAAATAAGCATCAAAGAATATTACATTCTGATTTGAATTAACTACAGTAACAACAAAAATAATCTTACCGCTGCCCAGTGGCCTAACAACCCGTCCTGACCTCTGGCCCACAAAAACGGTTTCATCTTGCTGTTCCCCATTACTATCATCTGTGGAGAAGAGAAAAGAGGCACAATACAATGTAATTCAGTCTTAATACATTCATCACTTTTCAGCACACACTGAAAAACACACACAGAAAAAAATATACTTACAAAAATATACATACAATCAAGTAAGCTTGTAATGGTTCTAACATGTTGCTTATTAAATGCAGTGAACTGTGCTTTTGGTCTTCATAAGATGCTTTACTTTTATATTTCCTAATGTCGCAAGATTAAGGAAAAACAGGTTATACTGTTTTCTGGAATTTAGTAACAGCACAACTAATTAGAAAGAGAATATAACTGACCTTCACCAACTAATTCTGCACCTCTGTCAAGTGGGAGTATGGGAGGTGAAGTCTGGATGCCAGATTTGTACCACAGGAGAAGCACGATGCGAAAGATTGTTCTGTATGTGCAGAACACTTGGTCAAGACATCTCATAGTACTACATTAGGTAGGTGACAGTGTGTATGCTAAACTGAGCGTTTAAAATTTCATTTCAAAATAAAAAAAGCAGAGTTCAGTCTACAGAAACTGAAGCTTTAAAATCAAACTGCAATAATACTACAAGATAAGAGGTAGCCATACTTAAATATCTGAATGAGTCCGATCACTATCCAGCGGCCAACTTCACCCCACAGCTTGCAGGCTCCTATCTCCAGGAAAACTTCCACATATTCCAACACAGAGAGCCAGTTCAGGAGTCTCTGCTGAGAGAGAGACTGAACAAACCAAAACACAAGGTAGGATCATGAGCACTTTAACTTTCAGTTAACAGAAATAACTTACTGAAAGTGAATGTAAACTATACCAGTGAATAAGCTTGAGACTGACATGAATATTTCATACAGTCTCAAACTGGCCTACATAAACACCATTAGTGTTTGTGCGCTCACCACAGGGACGGCACATGTGAGCCCTTTACGCAGAATGCTGTCATTGAATAGCACCAGCAGATTGGAGGCAGAGTACACTGAAAATGATACATAATGATTAATTAATTGTTGAATATAGGCTGAGGGCCTGAAAACAATACATTTTTATTGTTTTTTTAAATACAAAGTAGAGCTGCAATGACCCTTGACTTTTACTCACCCAGTTCTGATATTTCATGGGAATCTGCAAATCGTCCTGAAAAAATAAGAGTCACGACATGTTGTTACTGATGAAATAATCAAAATCAGTGTCATCATTCACTAGAAAAAGTCTTATAATTCTCTTAAGCCCTGGTAATATGATGTCTCTAAAGCGACTGGATCACAAGTGGACAGCCACGACACATCACCGTTTACACCTTTAAACAAACTGTAAATGAATCTCCACTTGTGTCCAGATTTTCATTTCTTTCATTGCAAAATTTCCAGAACAGTGTCTATGTGCACAGTTACTGTTTCTCGTGTTTTCCTAGCCGTACCATCGTAAATGGCAAAAGACATGTGGTCAAAAGTGTCCAACTGTGGTGGCGCACAGTTCCTCTGCACAGCTTCTACATGGAGGAGGGGGAGTCACCAGAGGAAACCCTACCTGCAACCTCATCACAGAAGTGAACATCTCATTTATGCAAAACTAAATCTGGATATCCAAGAGTAAATCTGAAAACTTGTACTCCCTTTAACAAATAGAGGAAATTAATACATTTAATTGTGAAAGCTCATCTCTGGTTTAAAATAATGTTCTTATAATAAGGTTAATCTCCACAATTAATTAAAAGGGTTGGTTTTATAAGTCGTGACGGGGTTAATCCATAAATGATTATTCAGTATTTTATTAGTTTGAGAATGCAAAACTGTAAAAAGTAACTCGGTTAAAGTAACTCGGTTACGTGGCTGATTAAATGAGTAATATTTTATTATTATTATTTTATATCAGGAAAAACCCGCTGTCACTGACCTGCGATCAGGTATGAGAGGGTCCGCACGGTGCTCTCCAGCTGTGCTGTGGCAGCTGGGTTTCTCCTCACATACTCGGTGTACCGCTCATAAACACGAGTCAGTTTGTCGATGTACTCTTTAGTGAAAGACATCACAGCTTCAATCTATTGTACGCTGAAAAACTATAAACTATTCAACTAATCATTTAACCGCTGTGCCCAGTATATGCCAGCTATATCGAGGAACTGTTAGTTTCTTGCACCTGCTTTTGGAAACTAAACAAACTTCCGTGTGGATGAACCGTCAGTTATTATCTTCCCCCGGCTCCCACGTCGACACTTTGGTTCCTGTTCCGACCGTTAGCATTCACCGGTTCTTCTTCCGGACACGTTATTGTTGCATCAGCATCCAACCATCCAGCAGTGTAGATATGTCGACCTCAGGAGAGCCAGGTACAGTAAATAATGTTTGTTTTTCACCTTAAACACTATGTGATTGAAAATCTTTGAAAATGATATGTCTTTACGGTTAAATGTGTTTTTACAGACTGCCACAGCTAATAAGCTAACATTAGCTTGGCTAGCTAATATCTAAAGCCTGCAGTCGCTCAGCTGAAGGTAACACTGTCGGTGAATGACAAGCAGAAGCCCCTTTAAAATCAGGCAATTTAACCCTAAACACAAAGTTAATCGACCGGAATAAATCGCCAGAGACAGACAGGTCAAGTAATAATAGTCACCCGCTTTTCTGAATTAAGTAGAGACACTCTTCAGTACACATATTCAACATAGAAGCGCTTTATTAGAAATTATTCTGAATGTTGAACGGAATTTATTATAACGCGTTTTGTAAAATAAAACGATTGGCACAGTAAAATCTTGGGCTTGTCAGTCATTTGGTAATAGCTTGTGCCTCACATGTAATGTGTTAGGAATACAGTGGGCACACACTGCTGCTATAATCTTAATCTTTACATTGTCTTTACATTGACATTACTCCACCTGGACTCTTGCAGCTCAGCCACCTGCATCACCTAAAGAGGTTATAACAGCTGTCTTTACATCTGGGTTGAGGTTTCTTTAAAACCTGATTAAATCTTGCTAATATTTCCACATAACATTCATACTTGTATTTAATTGCTGGAAATTTTGTATTTGAACAAACATGTATTCCCCAAAACCACATTTGTTATTTTATGTTCAGTTGTTTAAGTCATAGTTTTTCCATCTCCTCCTTCTGTTTTCAGCTGTACTTTTTGTGTCAATTTGGTTTTGGCTTTTTAGTCAAAATGTATGCATTGCATTGAGAAAACTATTTTTCTTTCTGTTTCTGTCTTTAGGTTTCACTTTTAGTTGGTGTGTTTGTGTCAGCCTGATGTATGTTGCAGTGTGTTGGCAGTTTAATTTCTCTCTGAACTAGTTAGAGTCATTATTTGATGGGTCTGTCTGATGTATCATTTAACATGCATTAGGATTTTGGAGATGTACATGTTACTTTATTTATTTTTTAGCATTTATTTGTGTTCGTATCATCTCTAGCGTGTTGTGTGATTCTCTTTTTACTCACTCACAATGGCAGCTAAATATCTGTCTAGGACAGACCAGACAGAATTTGAAAATGTAGTTTTGTCTGACATAGTAACATGAAGCAGGCAGGACGCTGAAAAGGATTTTTGCTGAGCAGCAGCTTGATGCAACCAAAGGCAAAATATGGCTTTAGACTTGTTTGTTATTGTGGCACATGAGCTGTTTGTGTCACACAAACTGTTGGATTTCAGTTTTGTTTTAACATTGGTTAAAGTTGGAAATGTGTTCACTCTTCTAAAAGCATGAGGCACTGTCTGTGAGGCAGATTATCCTGCAGTCCAGGCAAACTTGTGTTGCTGTTGTTAGTGGCTGTTGCAGCCTAGCTGGTAATGCTTTGCGAATATTTGCCCTCTTGTTTCTGCAGCCTTTCAGTATGGCTACTTGCTACAGATAAATGAGGAGGCCACACTGGCAGTGGCCCTGAATGACTACCTTACCACACGCAGCTACCTCGCAGGGTTCAGCCCCTCCCTGGCCGACCAGAAAGCCTTTAAGCTCCTCCACAGACCCCCAGATCCACAACATGTCCATGCTCTTCGCTGGTACAGACACATAGCAGCCCTGCAGCAGGATCTCAGCCCTGAAAGCAGCAGTGAGTAGACAGTTAAAGGCATGATCAGGCTAGATGTGGTCGTGGTCCCATACCTGCCTGGAGGTTTAGGCTGTCCAAGGTCCTTGAGACAGAAAACATCAATGAACCCACAATGTTTTTGCAGGCAAATTAATTAATTCAGTTTTAGCTTTCTCTTTCTTTGTCAGTTATAACAGTTTCCTGTGTGTGGTGCCTTTAGCTGAATGCTGAGTTTATCACTGTTCAAACAAAGCGACACCAGCTTGGACAAACTAGACTCCAAAGATAGTTTGTCCACAGAAAAGACATGTTGCTGTAATAAAACAACTAAATACATAGTACGTAGAATTAAAGTGGCTTTTCAGAAACATGAACACATACAAAAGTGTGCCATTTGCATCAAATGAGACATTCCTAGCATCTTTGCACTGCATGTGTTTATTTGAATATTATTTGTGGTGTTCACACTTGCTCTGTGTAGCTTTGACGGCTAAGGATTTCCTTATCTGAGCACATACGTACAGCTCCTTTGAGCTTTTCTGGCATCTGACCAATAATAATATCCCACTGTGACCCAAATATTGTAGCTCGAAACTACATTTTTAACAGAAAATTAGTCCTGAGTAAATAAGCACAATGATTAAAAAAAAAAACACTTTTTATCCCACTGGAGTTTTATCCTTACTGGGAAATGAAAAGTAGTTTACCTGTAGATAGTGAAATTTCTTCCTGGTCTTTGATGTGTCTACTTTGGTTTTGGGGTAAATGAAAATTCAGCTTCCATTTAAAGTTTTGTATTCAGAATAGTTCATACTTGACATTCAAGTAAAAACAATTGACGTCTTCTGTGATCACACTAGAGCTGAAACAATTAATTCATTGAGTTGCTGATCAACAGAAAAATAATCTGCCCAATTTTCTGTTGTTTTCAAATTACCCTTCACTATTTCCACCTTCACAAATATGAATATGTTCAGCTTTTCTTTTGTTTACTGTGGTAAACAGAATATTTATGTGGTGGCATTTAAATATAGGAAACTGTGTTCTAGGAAAGTGCAGTGATAATTTGTTTCCTGTTTTAAACCTTCCTCTCTGTGTCTTTCTTACACTTTGTCAGGAGCAGTTCTCTGCTTCTCCAGCCGTTGATAAAGTGGCAAACTAATCTATTTTGATAGAACCACTAGGAGATGCTTTAGTCTCATCCTATGAAGTGTATTTAAACTCTTGTATATAGATTGAGACAAAGCTTATTTGTGTGTTGTTATTTTTTTATGTCTCTTTAATTTCAGTGAAGACAAAGCGGGTTCAGCCTCCTTGGTCTCCACCAGCAGGAACAAACATTTCCCAACTGCGACTCTACAACAGCTTAACAAGAGCAAAGGTGAGTCAGAGGGCAATATTATTATTATTATTATTATTATTATTATTATTGAATCTT
>OMLM01001628.1:0-11367 GCA_900302695.1 Helostoma temminkii | reverse complement strand
AGTCACGACAAACATAATAAAAATCATATGATCATAACAGGTCTTAGTATTAAGAAAATACAGCCGAAGACAAACAACGGCGACAAACAATGACATTGTACAGCTGCTTTTAAAGGTTTATAGTAGGTCTGTAGTGTGTAAGTAGTAAACTAGTAGGTAAATGTGGTTTTGCTATTATTATTATAAACTGTACTTTGGCCTCCAGGTTCTTCCCCCTGATGTCCTCACTCGGGTCAGTGAATACGTCCCTGAGATTGTGGAGTTTGTGAAGAAGATAGTCTCAAATGGTTACGGGTGAGGACAAAATTGCCAGTGATCACAAATTATGTTACACTGAAACTCAACAACTGTGTTGTTTTAATTATCTGGTTTTGTTATGTTTACAGGTATGAGTCAAATGGGTCTGTGTACTTTGACACCTCCAAGTTTGATGCCAATCCGCAACACTCATATGCCAAGCTGGTGCCAGAGGCAGTTGGAGATCAGAAAGCTTTACAGGAAGGAGAAGGTTCACTGTCACATTTATGTTAACAGATTCTCATAGCTGCTATGTGTAGAGTTTGTATAATTACAGCAGCTTGCAAGTTTTTGTTTATAAAAAAATCAAACTATCCGGGTAACAATTTGTTTAGTCTTCTCTTGTTTGCTATTACCCAAATATTTTCTTTCTAACTTTTTAGTGCTTGTTTTATAGTAAATATAATTATAATCCTGTGTCTTGTGACAGTGAAGTACAGTTAAAAAAGTTGTCTGTTTGTTGGTCAAATTCTTTTCAACTTATACTTTTCACATGCAGGTGACCTGAGCATCTCAGCCGATAGACTAAGTGAGAAAAGGTCCCAGAACGACTTTGCCCTGTGGAAAGCCTCCAAGCCAGGAGAGCCTTCGTGGGACTCTCCATGGGGGAAGGTGAGTCTTCATCACTTATACAATAGATTTTTCTTCCTCCAGGAAGTAGAAATCAAACTCAATTAGCATGAAGACTGCAAGTTAACTTTTACTAATGCACCTATTTTATGTACTTTATTCTGTAATTTGCACAAGATCATTGGTATATAATTTTAATTTGACTGATCAAAGATCAATTAATCACTTTAGTCATTTTTAAGGTGAACCATTCTTTGTTGTAGAGAATGGACATCGTCAGTGTTTTTCTGACATTTTTATTGCAAAATGGTTTTGATTGTTGTTTGAATGTCGTAACAGGGGCGGCCAGGTTGGCACATTGAATGTTCGGCCATGGCTGGATCTATCTTGGGAGAGTCCATGGACATCCACGGTGGAGGATTTGATCTCCGATTCCCCCATCACGACAATGAGTTGGCTCAGTCTGAGGTATGAAAGCAACCCCCTTTAATTATTTGTTTATGAAAATATTAGCTTCTGTTGCTGTTTCAAGAGCTTTAAATTACCAAACTTCTTTTAAAAGATGGAAGCAACTCATGAAACCATCAGGGTTTGTAGAAAACATTGCAACTGTAGTTCAGGACAATTAGTCTTAGAGGTAAAAGAGAAAGTAAAATGTAGATTGTGATCACTGTTGCTTATTTCCCCCACAGGCTTACTTTGAGAACGATCACTGGGTCCGATACTTCCTGCACACGGGTCATCTGACAATCGCAGGATGCAAGATGTCTAAATCGTTGAAGAACTTCATCACTATTAAAGACGCCTTGGCAAAGAACACAGGTGACTCCTCTGGTTCTGCTGCCTGTCATTGTTGTGTGATTTCACAAATTCATCTTTCAGTTAAATAAACTGAAGATCAATCAGTCAAACTAAAGACACAAGGAAAGAATAATGAAATATATAATGTAGAACTGACTGTACACAGTTCGAAATGTGTAGATTCATGGAGGCGGGACTCTCATGTCGAGTTATTTGTAGGATTTTTAATGACCTAAAACAGTTTGAGCCTAGAGCATTATGTTGGCTTATTGATTTGTGTTTGTTTGTTTGTTTTTCTCCCACACTGATTCCACATAGCTTATTAAATGACTGATCCATGCATTAGGATATCTGGCTGATGATATTCTCACACACGGACGTCCTCTTGCAGGATTAACATACACATTCTTGGGGCTGCTCTTTAATATCAAATATTTCAAGTTTAGCTGCTGAAACTTTCTCTTGTACCTCTCTTGTATGTGCAGTATTATACGTTTTGTAAATCAGGTGAGCTGCAGCCTCTTACTTACTTACTATGTCTGTAGTCATAATGAATAGCTTACTAAATTGTAAAGTTATACATATTTATTATATTTATTTAATTTATTATAGTTATATTTATTTCCCAGAGCTTCACACAGCAACCCACTCGCACCAGGATAGAGCAGTGACAGTTATATACCACACCAAGTATTTTGGTGCTGTGTCAGATAAATAAAGGTGGTAGAAATTGTTTTAACAGTTTTCCTGTTTATCCTCCTACAGCTCGTCAGCTTCGTCTGGCTTTCTTGATGCATTCCTGGAAAGATACCCTGGATTACTCTTCTAACACAATGGAGTCTGCCGTCCAGTATGAGAAGTTTATGAATGTATGTGATGACATTGTTGTTTCGTTTCAGTATTAATCCAGAAATCAGTCTCTAATTTCTTTATTAATGTGCTGCTTTATGCTATTTTCATGTGACAGGAGTTTTTCCTCAATGTTAAAGACATACTGCGTTCTCCTACTGACATCACCGGCCAGTTTGAGAAGTGGGAAGCGCCAGAGGTGGAGCTTAACAACAGGTAGGAGAGCAAAGATGGGAAGCGATGAATTAGTAGTCACTCTGGAGTTGCAGAAAAGAGCCTCTTGAACAGATTTAAACTACTGAAATCTTCCATCTTCTGAGTAACTTTAACAAAAGTAGGATTATAGAAATCACCTTAAAACAATAAATAAAAGGAGCTTGTAATATTTTATGATGCATAAGCACAAAAGTTCTTCTGATTAATTTAGTTATTAATCACTGTTTGAGCTACACACATGACATTTAGGCAGTTAAAACTGACAAGTTCAAGACCAAAAGCTAAAGGTGATTTTTGTTGTACAGTTTCTATGACAGGAAGTCGTCCGTCCACGAGGCTTTGTGTGACAACATTGACACTCGTACAGCCATGGAGGAGATGAGAGTACTTGTCAGCCAGAGCAACAGCTACATCGCCAGCAGAAAGAACGCCAAGCTGAGGCCCAACCGTATGCTGGTGGAAAGTGTTGCCATGTATCTGACCAACATGCTGAAGGTGAGCACATCTTAACTGCCTCTGCTTTCATCGTGCAGTTTGCAGCTCTGCTCCTAAATGTCCAAGCAACATGACTAGCCTTCTTTTGTTGCCTGAAATCAAGAAGTGTGCCTTAAACTTACTGAAATTATTCTGTTATTTAGATATTTGGTGCCATTGAAGGATCGGACCCTATAGGTTTCCCTGTGGGAGGACAAGGCCAGAGTGCAGACGTAAGTAAAGCTTACTTGTTATTTACATCCCAACATTTTGCCAAAATAAAGTTTTTCCCTGAAAAAAAACTTAGTTTTGACAAACACAGTACAGTACACAAAATGTGGCCCCGTTTTTTGTGAGGCCAATAATTTTATAGAATTTAATCAATTAATTAATGAATTAATTGCTGTCAGCGCTCATTTTATATTATTTCAAGCTGCTACTTTCAGTGACATACAGTGAAACATTATTGTTTTTCAGCTGGAGAGCACAGTGATGCCGTACCTCACAGTGCTGTCGGATTTCAGAGAGGGTGTCCGAAAAATGGCCAGAGAGCATAAAAGTAAGAACTTTTCATAAATAATTTTTGTTTTTATTTTATAATAATTTTTTTGTTAAAAAAAATTTGGTTTGAATCAGAGAAATTGGAAACTTTTTCATCAGTTTTTATTGCACATTCAGACTTATTTTCTAATTAAGCTGCTTTCAAAAATATTTTTCAGTGACTGGGTTGCTGCAGCTCTGCGATGTGGTTCGTGATGATACATTACCTGAGCTGGGAGTCCGTCTGGAAGATCATGAAGGTAACAGAAATTTCTAGCTTTCTCTTCTCTAAAACAAAAAATATTTGGATTTGCTCTGTGAGGCGCTTGTGTGAAGTCACAGTAATGTTGTAATGAAATGCTTTACAAAGGCACCGCTCGCAGTTTGTGTGAAACTGAGCTTGACTCGGACAACCTCCCACTGTGTGCTACATGTGTGAAAGCACAATTCTCCACAATGTGATTCCTGATTCTCCAAACATCATCTAGAGTTTAAATTGAAATGTAATTTTCTTACAGGTCTGCCCACAGTGGTGAAGCTAGTGGACAAAGAGACGTTATTGAAGGAGAGAGAGGAGAAAAAGAAGGTAAAGGACGAGTGATAGTATTGAATTATAGCTAAGTTAATAATAGAAGTGCACTGTAAAGCTATTGAAAATCGTTTACTGTAAACGTAGGAGCTAGTCTTTTGATCAGTGAGAGCTATCCCATTCAAAGGACATTAATAGGTTTGAATGAACAGGTCTGCTCCTTTTCAAAACTGGGGCAGCCCAAAACCTTGTCACATACATGCAATGATGTTCAACGTGACTGTTTATAATCAAAAGCACAACAAGGAGAACTTGATTTGACCTGACTGACATGTAAGTCTCATCTTCAAACCATCTTCTTTGACAGATGGAAGAAGAGAAGAAAAGAAAGAAGGAAGAGGCTGCCAGAAAGAAACAGGAACAAGAGGTCAGTTAACTACATTACAGATTGAGTATGATTACCCACAATGCCCACAGTGTCTGCATCACATTCAGCTCCATTGCACCTTCTTGTTTGTAGGAACAAACAGGCCTGTTCTGGCCTGTTCTGCTCTGTGATCACATTCACTGTATTTTAATGCAGCCACATTCACAGTATGGTTGTTCACATTCACATTTCTTTTCATTGCTGTTGTTGAATTGTGAAATATGATAACATCTCACAAGTGGGCTACTGTATAAATTAACACTCACTACTTCAGATCAAATCTGTATTTTATTGTCACTACAAATCGTACAATTCTGCATCTTACAACAAAATCAACAAGAATACAGATATCAGTTATATTAACATAAGAACATAAGACATAATGAGTCCGCCCTGCTTTTTTGTCTCGTAATAAGTCATGTGCACTTGCCTTTCCTATCTTTCAGATGGCTAAACTTGCCAAGATGAAGATACCGCCATGTGAAATGTTTCGCACAGAAATTGATAAATATTCCAGATTCGATGAAACGGTAAATCTTACATGTACAATGCTGCTCTTTCCTTGTGAAGTATTCCAGTAGACTTAATGGGAGAATTTACACATTCACAACCCTGTCACACTAATATAAATGTATACATTGTTTATATTGTTTTTAAATGTGCTTGTCCTTGTGACATCCATGCCCCACTAAAATAAAAAATGCAGAGTTGATATAGAGTTGTTAACTGGTTGTACTTTAAGTAGTATTTATACTACTATAGGTACTTAACTCCCCTTATAGCACTGTTTTTTGAAATTGGTTCAGAAATTGTGGTATATCTGGACTGAAACTGGACACACAATCAATTTGAGACATATTTGTCCCCCTTTTTGTTAAAGGGTTTCCCCACTCATGACACTGAAGGAAAGGAGCTCAGCAAAGGACAAGCTAAGAAGCTTCGCAAGCTCTATGAGGCCCAGGAAAAACTACACAATGAATATCTTCAGATGAACCAAAATGGCAACTGATTCTGTTTACAGACTATCCAGGTCATCCACGCTACAGAATACCTACAGAATAAATGTTAAGGCCACAGCTGCTGGTTCATCATCTGCCTCCTCTTAACCTGTTTTGGATCAGAAAGATGGATATGGAAAAAAACTGCAAGTGTATTTTGTTTTTTTCTCAGTGAATTTTAGAATGATGGTTAAAATTGACCATGCCAAGTCCAGCACCACCACTTTTCAAAGTGGAGGGAAAACAAGACAGGATGAACCACATCTGAACGAGCTCCCTCCTTTTCTGTGTTTGTCTCACTGTCTCTCCACAACAGCAAAATGAAGGCAATTGATAAACTGATATTTAACGGTTCTTATTATTCTCTGTTAGAAGTGTCTCCACATTATTTTGCTGTAAAACTGTAACACTGCCCCAGGTTAAGGAGGATAAAGATTCATTTTGTACAATATGGTTTGTCATTTATAAATGAAACACGCATAGTGACAGTGAGGAGTCTGTCCAGCACAAGCCTCCAGAACAGCTTTATTAGTCCCTGAAGGCTACAGGATAGATGAACACTACAGTCGTTCAAAACCTTTTCTTGTTTTTATGGTGATAGTGGTGAACAGCCACACATTGCTGAAAGCGTGGATGTATCTGTATTTTTTGAAGTTTCTGTAATTTGTCACCTGCCAGTATCAACTGAGCTGTGATTGGCTTAAGACACTAGAGCTGCAACTAACAAACCATCCATCCATCCTCCCAACCGCTTGTCCTCCCAAGGGTCGCGGGAGTGTTGGATCCTATCCCAGCTGAGACTGGGTGTCTAACACAGGACGAACACATAGAGACAGACACACTATTCACAATTACACCTACAGGCAATTTAGAGTCTCCAGTTGACCTAACTGCATGTCTTTGGGCTGTGGGAGGAAGCAGGAGGCCTGGAGAGCACCCGCGCAGACTCCACACGGAAATGCACCCAGTCGACCCGTGTTAACCACCACACCACCAGCAACTACAGTGATTGTCATTATTTATTGATAAATGTATTTGAATTACTAGCTTTATTTAGCTTAGAGAGATATGACATTTTCACATTTGGGAGCCAGGGACCTGCTGGTGTAAATTTATTATAACAATACATTGATTACTTGACTAATTGTTGCAGCTGTAGAGAAAATGTTTGTACTGCCACCATGTCAACTATAGCGGAGAAAAAAATTATCTTTTTATTTATATATTCGTCACTTTATACAGACATTAAATTAGCAACAAAACAAAGCATCATTACGTTTTTATAAAAATTAGCTAAGAAACTCTGAAAGGATTAACTTGTACTCTCATTTTTACAAACTTGCAAAATCGGTATTGGCCAGTGTCGGGGGAATTGCATTTTGGTAAATTCTCGTTGCTATAGAAGAGTTCTTGCATACAGACCATTGTCTGTGCAGGATACCATTACTGTCTGTGGCTTGTAGGTTGAACTTACTGAAAATTTTGAAACACTTGGGTGTGAATCCAACTAAGACCTACTGAAGATGTAAATCTTAAGAAACAACACATACATATAGTTTTAATTTTTGTTAAATGCGCAGCAAATTCCTAAAATAGGTGGTGCCTCAAAAAAGAAAAGATGCAGATTCTGTTTATTT
This sequence comes from Helostoma temminkii, assembly GCA_900302695.1. Classification (NCBI taxonomy): domain Eukaryota; kingdom Metazoa; phylum Chordata; class Actinopteri; order Anabantiformes; family Helostomatidae; genus Helostoma; species Helostoma temminkii. Next base: position 4,029 of record OMLM01001628.1, on the reverse strand, counting down.
AGGTTGTGCTATTTGTTGGCTACGGTCTTGTTGTGCACATCACCACACTTGTCATTTAAATCTGGGCAGCTGTTTGCTCATCAACGAGGGAAAATATATCTTCCTTAATCTTATGATATTGTTGTTTCTCATGACTTGAGTGAAACAACATGAAGAGAGGCATTTTATTAATTAACTGTCCATCAGGTTGGGTATTTTTGTACTGTTTACATTCTGCAACAGGATTTAAAGAGGCAGTAAGTCAATGATTTGGTCATTGTGAACTTTGCAGACTTCAGGAAATGCTTTTTCTTATGTTAATCATATAATGGAAACATGATGTCATTGCAGTGGATGAAATGACTTTTTTTAGTAGGACCAACACATATGAACAGGTGTTTATTCCTTAAATGAAAGGCTTGACTATAGTAGAATGAGACTTTCAGTTTTATTACAGACTCATGTTTTCAGTTTGGTGTATATACAATAATACTGATGTGTGTTTATTGTTGCTGCAGAATGTCAATAAATTCAGTTTAAAACAACAGCTGCACCATAAAAAACAGAATTATTTTGAAATAATGTATTGACTGAGATTAGGTTAATCCATAATAAGAAATTGTATGTGTGCTCTTTAAAGTACCCAAGACAGATCTATTGTTTCAACAGATTAACACCAAAGACATGTGGAGTGGAGGGACAGGCTGATTGTGTGTGGTGTTGTGGTTCTTTCCTTTCAGTCGGAGCAGAGCGCAGCTGTAACAAGAAACACACATCTCCCTGTGGAGTGATGGATCAGAAAAAAATCAGAAACTTGATGAACCATGACTTATCAGGCTTAAAATCCAACTTTCAGTCTTGTTTTGAAAAACCATTATTCAGATGGATTTTTGGTTTTTAACTCGGTGCTTTTCACTAACACAAAGAGAAACGAGAATACCGCTGTGTTTAGCATTTTAACGTAAGATTTAACCAGAAGACGACTTGACTTCAGTCAATGTAGTCAAGAAAATAAAAATATAAATTCATTACTTCATTTCCATGTGTGCACCAGCTTCCTGCTGTTTCAAAACCCAGTTTCAAAATAAGAGTCTCCATTTCTTAGGGGCCCGTGTACGTTTTAACAAAAAGGTTTAACAGATTAAGGGCCACACGGGAAACGTGACTTAATGACTTATTATTATTGGTAGTGGTAGTAGCACTAAGGCGTAACGTAACGTTTTAAATAGCTTTGTCTGTTATCTTTGACCTCAGGCTGTCAGCCAATCAGAAGCGTCCACCCAAATCTGTATCCAATCAGATTAGCCGGGGCGCTATTTGAAAGCTGCGGCTCTCTGCTGTTTACCTGTTGAATCATTGTTCACGGAGCTTCTCGCTAACTTTTGCCTGTTCGTGGTCAACTACATCGTTGTTTCTTCGAGTCACCCTTCTACCTCGCTGCAGCAGACGTTAAACATGTCTCTGGACGTCCGTGCGCTGGTGAGTAAACTAGATTTAATTTGTTATTTTACAGTGACTTGCTTTTCGTGTAGTGTCTGCTGTTAGCTTCGGTGGCTAGCATCGTTAGCGAACATGGCCGTCTCTTCCCTGCTTCGCTCTGTAGGCTAACTATGAAAGCTACTCTAAGCTTTATGGTGTTTGTGTTCTTCTACTCTTTTAGCGTCTCCCACCCACTGATAACCCAGTGAAGATGGGTAAACCCGCAGCAGCGTCGAGGAGAGCTGCTCTTGGAGAAATCACCAACTTTCCTGGAGCAGCCAACACAAAGGTAACATGAGGGAGCAACTCGGTTTAATTAACTGCTCTTCATGCTATGTTTTCCCTTTAGTTCCCAGCTGTTTGGAATTAGCACTATCAAACACTAGTAACACAAGAAACCTGGTCACAACCTCCACTGTGTTGTGGGTGTGTCCTGTTTAGGCCTTTTGAGCTAGGCCTCTAGGCTTGATGTTGCAGCATATGATATCAAACAAGGTTCCACCTTCATGGCAAAATTTGGAAGAGTCATCCTTGTCTGAACCTGGTAATCCCTCTGCAGTTTAAGGTCCATTAAAAAAGTGACTTGACCAGTTATCTGGGCTGTGAAGGAGCCCTGACCTCAACCCATCCACCACACCACCATGTGGTTAAACCTTCTATTAACAACTTGTTCTGTAAAATGTGAGAAAACTGGGGGAATCCTTTCAGTTTACATGGTGCAGATCCCTCTGGCATGAGCTGGGACATGCTGAACTTTGTATTACATCTCTAAATGCAGTAACTGTATTTAATTTCTTTTATTGTTCAAACTAACTTAATTCTGAATAAATGTTATGACCTGTTTCCTCAGAGAACTGGACCAAGCAAAGCATCGGCCAAATCATCTTGTGTCCAAAAAGCAAAACCCACAGTGAAGGTGGCCCCTCTAGTCCCAGTCCAAGCACCTGCAGATCCTCTCCCTTCAGTTTCAGAGGAGTCGGCCGACGTGTCCATGAGGGAGGAGCAGGAGCTGTGCCAGGCTTTCTCTGAGGCGCTGCTTGACGTGCAGGATGTGGATGAGCAAGACGCAGACCTGCCACAGCTCTGTTCAGAATACGTCAAAGACATTTATAATTATCTGCACAACTTGGAGGTGATTGTTTCTCCACTCGGCCAAACTCGCTGCTTCCGTCCGTTGTATTACAGCAGTGTGTCTCTCTACAGGTGGAGCAGTCTGTACGAGCCAACTACATGCAGGGCTATGAAATCACTGAACGCATGCGAGCTCTTCTGATCGACTGGCTAGTCCAGGTTCACTCCAGGTTCCAGCTTCTGCAGGAGACTCTGTACCTCACAGTTGCCATCCTGGATCGTTTTCTGCAGGTGAGAACTGTTTAAAAAAAGTCTCTTCACTTTGCTTTAAGAGCAGTGTAAAACCTTCCCCTGCTGTACTGCAGGTCCAGCCGGTCTCTCGCAGGAAGCTGCAGCTTGTTGGTGTGACTGCAATGCTGGTGGCCTGTAAATATGAAGAGATGTACGCTCCAGAAGTTGGCGACTTTGCCTACATCACAGACAACGCGTTTTCAAAGTCTCAGATCCTGGAGATGGAGCAGATTGTTTTGAGGAAGCTTAATTTTCAGCTGGGTCGTCCTCTCCCGTTACACTTCCTCAGGCGGGCTTCAAAGGTGGCTAATGTGAGTTTTGCAGGAACTTGTATATGCATATAAGTAATTTAACACTAACGGATACCATTGGGTTTTAACCAATACATTGGTTATTTAGTCAAACTCGCCCTGTTTGGTTTAATCAGAACAGGTAAAATTTCCTCTTAATTTTATTAGGCTGACTGAACAGAGTAATAAGGAGCATCAGACCTTATCCTACTTGTTGTACCAGAGAGCAGGGCATCTCAAATAGGGTAGATTTGAGGGGACAAAGTGAATTGGTATGTTCCAGCCTCTAATTGACTGAACACACCTGATCAAGGTAATCAGCCGTGGGGAAAACGGGCCAAGCAGGACTGAGTTTGAGAACCGCTGGGCTACAGTGCTGTGACATGAACTATTAGTTTAGACTGGCTGTTTTCTGTCAGTCTGATGTAGAGAGACACACTCTGGCCAAGTACCTGATGGAGCTGACCCTCCTCGACTACGACATGGTGCACTATCGGCCCTCTGAGATTGCTGCTGCCTCCTTGTGTCTCTCCCAGCTGCTTCTTGATGGACTGCCATGGGTGAGTTTGGAATTCAAGCAACTGGTTTAAAGGTTTTTACATCTATTCTACTTCAGCTGAATCATCAAATGTTTCTGTCATCAGTCACCAACACAGCAGCACTACTCGACATATGACCAGGTCCACCTGAAGCCAATCATGCAGCACATTGCCAAAAATGTTGCGACTGTAAATGAGGGGAAAACAAAGTTCCTGGTGAGTTGGCTGCTCATACACAGTGATATAGTTGGGTCAGAAACAAAGTTAAAGTTGAATAACTTCTTGTCTGCAGGCTGTGAAGAACAAATACTCGAGCAGCAAGCTGATGAAGATCAGCCTCATTCCTCAGCTGAAGTCCTCGATCATAAAGAGCATGGCAG
>OMLM01001627.1:29356-75542 GCA_900302695.1 Helostoma temminkii | reverse complement strand
AAAAAAAGTAGTTGCCCCTTTTCCCTATGTGTGTATATATTTATATATGTATACATATATGTGTATATATACGGCATATTTGTCACACTTAGATTTTTTAATGATGATTTCATTTATTAAAGGAAAAAAGCTCCACACCTGCCTGATCCTACGTGGAAAAGTATTTTCTTCCTAAACCTAATCACTGGTTGAGAGGTTGTGATAACTGTCAATGAGTCTTTCACATCACTGTGGAGGAATTGTGTCCCACTCTTCTTAGTTAGAATAGTTTTAATTCAGCCACATTGGAGGGTTTTCAACCTTGAAAACATTATGCTAATCAGAGGTGGACTTGCAGGTGTGTTTGAGATCATTGTCCTGCTGAATAACACAAGTGAACTTGAGCTTGAGGTCACAAACTGATGGTCGGATATTCTCCTTCAGGATTTTCTGGTAGAGTGCAGAATTCATGGTTCCATCACTTATGGCAAGTCGTCCAGGTCAAAGCAGATTTGTGTAATATTAAAATTAGTTTGACCTGAATCATCAAGTGTGTGTGTTATAATAACAATAATAATAATAATAATCAATCAATCATGAAGGGGGCAAATACTTTCACAGACAATGTGCATAAATGCTTCCAGCTACTCAAGTAGAGTTTGGTGAGTACTTCAGATTCAGCTGATCTCCTTTGTCACAATAGTCCAGCCCCTGACGCAGTTCTTAGTTCTAGTCTGGTGCCAGGTTGGAACCAGTTTTTCTGGCCGAGAACTAGTTCTTTGGCTGTGGAAACGCAAAGAACTGGTTCAAACTTAAGCCCCAGCTCCTAACCAGCCCTGGAACCGGTCGACAAAGGGTATCTGAGAACGTGTTCATGCTCACTTATCTTTATTATAATATACAGAGATCGCTCTGGATTCAGATCATGTGACTGTTGATAATGGCTGGAGAGATACCACATGTGAAATGGAGGACGACATGGAAACATTATGATGCACTGTTCTTCTGTACTTCTTCTGCTACCAGACGTCACCTGGCGCCGACCATGGGACACTGTCCTTTAGTTTGCGTAGAACATGAAACGGCTCTACACTCATTCTAGTTTGGGCTTTTAGTGCAGGTGTTCAATCGTGTGCTGCTTTTTGACCCTTCCCTTCTCTGTCCCTGTTTCAGACCACTCCATAGCAGCCAAGTCTGGAGGGTGTTTCCCTGGGGAGGCTTTGGTCACGTTGGAGAGCGGCGGTCAAAAGAGCATCAGAGACCTCCAACCCGGGGAGCGAGTCCTGGCCTCTTCAGGCAGCGACGGCAGTGGTGAGCTGGTGTTCAGCGAAGTCCTGACCTTCCTGGACCGTGACCCCACGACCTGGAAACTCTTCTATGCCCTGCAGACCGAGTCCGGGGCACAGCTCTCTCTCACCGCCTCCCACCTGCTGTTTGTTTCGCAGGGGAACTGCTCAGAGGGGGCAGTGCCGGCCCCCGGCACCCTCAGGACTGTGTACGCCAGCGACGCCCAACTGGGACAGTGTCTGTTGGTGTTGGACGGGCACAGTGAAGGCCGTCTGTCCCGGATCACGCAGATCAGTGTGAGGGAGAGCCGGGGGGTATTTGCACCGCTGACCCAGCATGGGACGCTGGTGGTGGACGGGGTGGTGGCCTCCTGCTACGCGGTGGTGGACCAGCACTCCCTGGCTCACAGGGCCTTCTCTCCATTGAGGCTGATTCACAGCTGGACTGGCACCACTGGACACTACAGTGATGGGATCCATTGGTATTCTCGGCTTTTGCACTGGCTGGGAAGGATGCTGCTGGACTCGGGACGCCTGCACCCGCTGGGTATGGCTCTGGACGACAGGTGAGGAGGGTAAATTGGAACAAAAAGAAACTGGAACCCCTCAACTTGTGACCCACATACGGGCTCTAGGCCTGTGCAGGATCATGATGGACTAGCTGATACAATGGGTTCCTGCTCAGACTTGATAGGAGATTTTCAACTGGAAAGAAGAGAGAAGAGAAAACTGTGGACTGACACAGATGAATCCTCTCAAAATAACAAACAAACGACAAATAAGAGTCCGAATGACCTCAGAAACTCAACGTTTCAAAGATTCTGGTGACACAAAAACACTACGAAACCATAATCACTTAATATACTCTTAACTTAGCCCTGATGTTGTCATTACTATACAAATGAAAAAGCAAAAAACATCAAAAGCTGTTCATAACAAATTAAGTGGATTTAAGGCCTGCACGACTTTCCCCTTAATTTACACATTAAGGTGTTATTAATGTTCGCATAGGAGTCCAGAAACATCTTCAGGTGCAAATTATGAGAAATTAATGTTTATTCAGTATTTGAGTGTTTAATTATGTTTGTTTATCCCACACTGGGGGTTAATAAATACACTGTAATACGTAATAATATTTTTTCTGCAAGAAAAACCCCTTAAATGTAGCGAAAAGAACGACAGCCATCTCTGATTTCTTTTATCAAAAAATATGTAACGTCTTTTAAGTTAAATTAACTGTTTGTCTGGATAAAAACTGCCGAAACTGTAGAATTTAAAAACAAATTTCATGTAGTTAATTAATGGTTTTATATTTTCAACAGTTCTGGAGAAAAACTTAATGCTTAATATTTATTTACATATTTAAATGCTTCACAAATACCTCAGTACTGAATAGTAATTTAACAGTTTGCACCTGAAAACTAAATCCAAACCTTAATAACCCCTTAAACTAATCCTGAATCAAGCTGTTAAATATTAAATAAATTAAGAGGAAAGCCATGTTATATAATCGATTAAAATGATATATTACTATTAATTATCCCATTAGAATATCTTCTTTAATATAATGGATAAAAAATTAAGAGATTATGTTTCGACTCAGATGTTGTTGCTCTAAAAGAACAAGTTGTATGTAAGATTATTGATTTAACACAGAGATTTTAGATTAAAATGAAAACGTGTATTTAAGTCTTATTTGTTTACAGAAAATCCAGTAATGTTTATGACGTTATTAAAGCTGAAGAGATGCTGAAAAAAGATTTATTTTTTAAATTAAATTATATGGAAATGAGGCATGTGTCGTTTTATTTTTGTGTCTGGTGACATTTCTGCATGTTTGGCCCAGATTATTAGAGGATACTGCAGTAATGTTTTAAGGGGTTTTCTGAAAAGATAAGGGGTTAAAAAATAGATATAAAATATAGCACATATGTGAAAAGTAACTCCTGCTTTATTAGGGTAGATGTAAAGTACTTTTGAATATAAACGTAGCGTTGTTGGTGTTTTTTTCCTTCCATGTGAACACACAACAAAATAGCATAGAATAGAAATTATGCTCATAAATTCCCATTAAAATGTGATTTAAATGATTAATTGTAAGGTTTAATGGGTTATGGGCTATCAATGAATTATCTTATAGAATATAAAATACCATCATGTCCATTGAACTGTGTTTTAAATAATGGTTTGTGATGTATTTGGGGAATTTACTGGATTTTATGCTGAATCTTACAGGATAAAAACCAGTAAAAGTAACAGCATCACAGTCATCCTACTTCACAAATGAGTATTAAAACGTTGCTGGTCAATTTTAATGTTTATTTTATTACCACAAACACAACTAAATAATTATCCACATAAGAACTAAGTAATAATTTAAGGTATAATGGTTGGTGTTTGTTGTTTTTAAGGGATATTTGTCACCTAAGTGCCTTAGTTATGCAGATTATTAATCTAAAACACCACCATATATTAATTATCCCCATTAGCATCTAATACTTGTTTTTAATCAGCCAATCACTTTAAAGTATAAATAACAGTTGGCATTTGTGTTATTTTAAGACTTTTTACTTGTTTTTAACCATAAAATACCATCATATACTAATTAAACCAACATGTTCTGTAAACGATGATTTAAAATGGGTTTTAAGCACAACTGAGTTTTTTTAGAAGATAAAAACTAGTAAAAAAATAGCATGAATCATTTATTGGTGGGTTTTAAGATGCTTTAGACCCAAACTATGCAGATGACTCATGTGAAACCTGTCAGAGCTCCGGGTGACTGAGGGGAATTTAGGGGAAGAACATCCTAAAATTAACCAAGAAACATGAAAGTCATCCTGTTACTGAAGTACACAAACTCAGTACTGAGATACAAGTGCAAGAATTTCCCTGGAAAAATACTGTAATGTTTCTGTCAAAGTAAAAGTACTGCAACGGTAGTAAAACAGAGTATTTTTAGCAGTAAGTGAAGAGTCTGGTCCAGATCAGTTCCAATGTGATGTAACTAGTAACTAGTAACTAGTAACTAATGATGGTAACATGTACTGTCACCTGTAACAGTGGTAACTAGTAACTAGTAACTAGTAACTAATGATGGTAACATGTACTGTCACCTGTAACTGTGGCAGTAACTAGTAACTAGTAACTAGTAACTAGTAACGGTAAACCAGCAGTGGGTAAAGGTGGAGCTGGAAAACACATGTAGTGGAGTAAAAGTAACGTGAAATAAAAAACTGCAGTAAAGTAAAAGTACCTCAAAGTTGTACTTGAAAATGTACTCAGTTACTTATCAGCTGTGGTTAAAATGTGATGTGAATAACACACACACCTGTTGACACGTGAACGCACCTTTACTGACATCTACTGGATCGGTGTTCTCCGGGTTACGCGCACCGGCTGATGAATGCGCGCCCCCGGGCGGCCCAGGACCAGTTTAGCTTCCACATCAGGACTAAAATAAGTGAGTGAGTAAAGACAGACACTCGGCAGCTGCGCTGCGCAACAGTTGTCCGCTAATAATAACAACCCGCTGCGCCTTTAAGAGGATCACTGAGGAAACTTAATATCTCTGCGCACCGAGTCTCCATCAGCTCACGGGAAGAACCGCGAACAGGACGGTACCTGCACCTGCGCCTCTGCTCTCTTCACCAGACTCCACCTGCTTTTTGTCGTGTTTATGCTGTCGCACTTAATCCGGGCTGAACTACCTGTGCACCTTTAAGAAGCGCTCACCTGGATTAGAGTTCCGCGCGGCGAGACGCTTCCGCAGGGGTTTTAGGCACCGCCGGGTCCAGAGGAGGCTTCACTTCAGCCACTGTTCTGCCGCTGTCTCTCTACTTCTTCGCCGGTTCTGACTCTAAACCGGGGAACCCTCCGCACCGCGCGACATGGCAGAGACGGGGAAAGGTGTCACCGCCGGGAAACTGGCCATCAACGTCCAGAAGAGACTGACCAGGGCGCAGGAGAAGGTAGGAGTTCACTGTGTCCTGCTGCCGGCGTGAAACCCAACTCCTCCGGTTTCTGCCGTAAAACATGGTTGACCTGCAAATGGTGGCGACATTAGAGGTTTTTGGACTTTTCTTAAAATCGCAGCTTTAAGCTTCACATCACACTCAGGCTGCTGACACAGCAGAGAAACCACCGCTGGACTGCAGCTTAGTTCAGAGCTGCTCACTGTGAAGCCTTAAACTGTGCAGAAAAGCCCTTAATCAGTGAGTAAGGAAACCAAAGCCCTTATTTTTAACCTTAAGTCAGTCTTTCTGGGTCAAGTGATGAGTTACAGTTTGTCTATTTTTACCTTTTGTGCAGCTGCAGATTCAGTGTTAACGTGAAGACTGAGGGTTTTTGTCACATGTTAAGAACATTTAATGGGTTTTCTCACAGGTTTAAGAGGTTTTTAAGGATGAATTTATATTAATATTCAACCTGCAGCTGAAGCCATCGCTCAGTTTGCAGCTCTGGTGGATCACTGAAGGATTTTACAGCTTTAAATCCTATAAAAAAATATTCTGTGAGGTTTGCTCAGAGGTTTGTTTCTGTCTTTCTGCAGCTTGTTGCCAAACTACATCCAGAAAACTGTCAGGAGATAATGAGGATGTGGCACCTGTGAGAACCAGCTCTGTGCAGTGTTCTTCAGGCTTTTAGACTGGACCTAAAAGCCCTTAACTTACTGATTAAAAGTCCACTTGTGTCAGATTTAAAGGAGAACCTGCCTGATCACAGTTATTATTGTCGTCCTAATCGCTCTCCGGCTTCAGCCTGGAGTGCTGTCACTCACTGAGTCGCTCTACATGTCCAGTTTCCAGTGAGAACCAGAACCAGACTCGCGGCTGCTGAGCGACACTGGGATCAAACTTGTAACTCGAACACTCCTCCAGTTAGTATCTGCTCTTTCCGAGCGGCAGCTGCACATTTTTCTCTCCTAATTTTAAAACTTGTTCTGTGTATTTTAGTTTCAGCGTCACTGTGAGGCCGAAGCGCACGAGTCTTTTTCTGTAGTTCCTCAAAGGAAGCAAGTGAAAGTTCCTTCACAGAGCAACAGATCCAACAGCAGAGAGCACAGCAGTTTTCTGTGGCTGGAAACAACCTTGTAGTCAGTTTTATTCCTAGTCCCCCTTGTTTCATCTGCTCTGACGTGAACTGATCAGTTTTACTGCAGCCAGCGACTGACACAGACCTCAGTAGATGCTGGGTTTGTTTCCCTGCTGATGCTCTGTCAGGTCTCTGCTGCAGCTGTTTCCACTTCCTGCTGCTTTCTGGGCTGTTTCACCTTCAGCAAGTGAAACGCAGCTCGTGTCGGGTTCAGGTCAGGTGACTGACTCCGCCTCTGGTCGTTGTCCATCTGCTCTGTCAAACTGTGCGACCAGTTGAGTGCGAGCTGATGATCTACTGTAGGTCTGAACACATCACGTTTTCCATAAATGTAAGAGGAAACATTGTTTCTGTGCAGACAATCAATAATTAATAATCTGTGTTAACGTCCATAGAGTCAGTGTCAGCGCTGAAAAAGAAACCTGAACAGTCGGTTCAGTAAATATTTTAAGTCGACCTATTGTAGCTGTCAATAGTCAGATCAGTGTAAATGTAATGTAAACAGATTTTCTTTCAAATAACAAAACTCAGTTTATAATTGAGGTTAAGATTATCTGTATTTGAGAGATGATAATCTGATGATAATACTACTACTACTACTACCACTTGTTACTTTGAAAAGTTCACTTTTGGGGAATCAGCTAATATTTTTCAAAAATAAATATCTGAGATTTATGTTTTAACATAACATAAAAAATCATTTTTTTATGATCAGAATTTACTGACTCAACTCCCAGCATGCACTGCTGGAGAGTTACTGCTCAAACACTGATTTCTTTCAGCAACAGTCCAGCGCAGCCTTTTCATCGTGTTATCTGCAGAACTGCTTGTTTTCTCAGTTTGAAGAATTAATGCTTAGTTGTGTTATAAAAACAAACTTCTGTGTTGACTTGGTATAAAACTTTCACACAGTCCTATGACTCATGTTTTTTAAGTTTAAAGAAGTAATTTTTACTAATCAGTCACAATCCACCTCTCAAGGCCAGTCCTTATATTTAGACTGCATTTGTACAGTTATACAGAAAGATTAAATTTAATATTTGCCCCCTTCCTGATTTTTTTATTTTTCCCCTTAAAATGATTCAGATCATCAGAACTGAGACTGGTTCTGCTGGAGGTTTATTCTCTCCACTTTCTCCTTGTGCTGCTCAGTGGGATTTGTTGGGTTTCTGTATTATTTAGTTGTACAGCAAGTCGTCCAGGTCCTGAAGCTGCGAAGCAGCCTCAGACCATCACACTACCACCATGTTTGACTGTTGATTCCATATATAGCAGGACTCACCTTCCAAAAAGTTCAGCTTTTGTCTCATCAGTCCACAAAAGATTTGTTCAACAGTCTTGAGGATAATCAAGATGTTTTTTAGTAAATGTGAGACGAGCCTTTGTGTTGTTTTTGGTCAGCAGTGACTTTCACCTTGGGACTCTCCCATGGATGCCATTTTTGCTTAGTCTCTTTCTTATTGTTGAATCATGAACACTGACTTTAACTGAGGCAAGTGAGGCCTGCAGTTCTTTAGATGTTGTCCTGGTTTTTGTATGACCTCCTGGATGAGTTATCTTTGTGCTCTTGGAGCAATTATAGTAGGCCAACTGCTCCAGTTGTTGATAATGGCTCTCACCATTGTCCCCTAGAGTCCCAAATAGCTTTAGAACCCTTTCCACACTGACACATGTCAATTACCTTGTTTCTCATTTGTCTCACAGCATAATGTGTTGCTTTTTGAAATCTTTTAGCTGCTTAACTTTGTCAGACTGTTTCTATTTAAGTGATTTCTTGATTCAACAGGTCTAGCAGCAATCAGGCCTGGGTGTGGTACACTTTCCAAAATATATAATTAAGAACAGTTCATTCATGATTTAGCAAGAGGGTGACAATTACTTTTTCACATGAGACCAGGGTTTGAACAGCTTTTTTTCATTAATAATCATTGAATCATTTAAAAACTGCATTTTGTATTTACTTGGTTTTTCTTTGTGTAATATTAGAATTTGTTGATGGTCTGAATTGTTTAAGTTGACAAATATGCAAAAGAAAAGAAAACCTGGAAGTGGAAAAATACTTTTTTACAGCACTTTATACATTAGATTTTCTTGCATCTCTGAGTTAATTGACAATGTCAGTTAGTGAATCCTACTTTGGTGGGGGCCACAGCAGGTTTTGGGACCAGGTTCTTGTAGACACTGGAGCCTGCAATGGGAGCTTTGTTGCCGTTGGTAGGCAGGGTGCCAGCAGTGGCAAACCCTGCAGAGAAGGCTGTGCTGGGATCCTCCTTGGAAACCTTCTTGATAACCAGCATTTTAGACACCATCTGTTTGCCACTAGGGGGATTTTCTGGAAGATGATCAGCACAATCAGAAATGAAATGTTAGAGGTGAGAATGAGAAACCGCTGAAGAGAACTTAAACTGTTACTTTCTTTTGTTTATACATGAAGTGAACTTAAATCTGGACCAAGAACTCTTACCCCACACTCCAGCATGGGGAGCCACTGGTCGCATCTGAGTCCCAGGTTTTCCAGTTGTTTCAGGGTTGAGCGAAGGCTAAAAGTCAAAACACTGAGCATTCAGACTTTGTATTTTCAAACAATTTTAGCATTAAGGAAACTGATGATATTGTTGCTGGCAGATTACTCCTACTGGGTTAGTGGAACAAAACTGTTAACTCTTAATAATACACATAGGAATTACCATGCTTTAACAAAATAAAAAAGTATGTATCAGTGAACGCCATCTACTCACAAAATCCTCCTCTACAAACTTCAGCTTGTCATCCTTGCTGTCCTTGCGTTCCTCATTGGGGAACTTGTCCTGGTACGAGGTGCTCTTGCGGGGATGGAAGTTACCATTGCGCTGCCGGTGCCCCCCCTGCCTGTCCCTGTCACCTCCTCCCCGTTTGGGGTGGCGTCCCTGGTGGTGGTGGCCATCCTGGGCACCCCGTGGAGCTCCGTGCCAGCTGGGTGTTTCTTTCCAGCATGAGCCCCCTGCCAGCCCACCATGTCCTCCTTTAGCCACCCCTGAGTCCACTGAGTCATGCCTCAGAAGTAGAGAGGGCTGTTGCCATCCGTCACCTCCAGAGAAAACACACATACAGCACATTTAAGATGGCGTCATTATTTCAAAAACCAATGAAATGTGGCATAAATCAGTAAAGTTTCACTTTCTGAAATACCATCTGAACACCTTCACCATTTCTCAGTTGTAAGCAGCATTCACTATCTTGGACCAGAAGCTAATGAAAGCCACATGTGTTTACTGACAGTTTACTGAAGGAGAGTCAGTCATCCTAAAAAGTGATTCCCTGGTGAGGACTTCACTTAATCTTAGCTGAGATGCAGTTTTATTTCCAAGGTGGAATCTAAATGCAGGTCAAAACAAGGACTATAAATAAAGATTCAGTTTACAAAAGAAGAAATTGTACAATAGTCTCAATTCACTCACTGGATAAACTATTCAGTACAAGACAAGCGGACAGATGAAAGTGAATTATGTGGCCAGACGAAATAGACAGCCTTATAATGAAGGCGATTCTACTCTACTATAGATCTGTTTTCTGTGAATGGGACTGTTTCCTGTGATACACAGTCCTACTAATAGTGCCACTGTGTTTCTCTGACCTATAAATGGCGGTAGCATGATCAGCAATGCAGGATATCTGAAAGACTGAAAACAATGTAAATAATGCACGATTGGTGACATCTTAAAAATCTGCACTGCAAATGTTTTTTGAGAAAGGACAGGCACTCACTCGGGTCACTTGTTTTACTTCAGCTAATACAAATAATAAACAGATATACTGCTGTGTATTTTAAAGGGGCGAACATTAAGCTGCTGTGGTAACGTGAGACGACATAGAGGAAGTTTGCAGACTACAGGAAGCATTACCAGGTTTAATCTTAGATACTGGCAAAATAGCCACAACCAAAGACACCCAAAGACCTGCAGGGAATAAAATTAATTACTGGCTTAACACATCAGACAAACACATGAAACTAACGCAGTTAGTATCAAGACTACACTGAGAGATATTTGGACCAGGAGATGAACTTTGCCATTAAACCTGAATGCACCCAATGACCACAACATAATACTTCTTCTAAAACAAAGCTGCAGTTTAACTGATGAAACATAGCTGGATACAAATGTGAAATTTGACAAGAACAACCCTGTGGACCTTTAGCATCACTTCCACAAAGAACACTACGATTATTCTGAAACGAATAGTTAAACATCAGTAAAACAACACTTAGCGCAGAACAGTACAAGAAACAAAAAATATACATATCCTAGAGAAAAGGGAGACGTATAAGGTGCAAAGAGGACAGACATATGTCAAAGAAGATCTCAACAGGGGACAGGACTCCCATGTCACCTGTGTGCTGTTTACAATGCTGCTACAATACCATGGTCTACTGAGCAGGCTGCCTCAATTATACCTTCCTTATCCTCTACAGCACATCTGGTCACTGTACGACCCGTGGGCCACATCCAGCCCTCTGGCTCTCCCTGAACATGATGAGTATGATGTCATTGGGAAATTAAAAGTCAATGTAAATGTAATAATACGTGCATGCAATGCAACTCTTATTTTGAAGGAACTGTTAAATTTATGTTTTTTCTCGTGTGATCTTTCACACCCTCATTTGAAGGTGCTGGCTTACATGTTGGACCCTTTGCTTTAGCCCTTAAAGATGTTAGGTACAGTTTTTAAAAAGGTATGGACATTTATTTACTGAAGTCAACAGTAAAGCCGTGTGCCTAGTTCGTGGAGAACAGATAGCGATGTTTAAGGATTATACTTTAGTAGACTTTAAACAGCTAAGAGTGAAACGCACATGATTTTCCTTTACTAGCAGTGTGGATAATGCATTGAGTGATGTCCAGTTTGAATCTGCAGTCTGACAAACTACTGGCACAACACTTTAAGTCAGTGTCACTGCTGGATTTCTATTCTTCTCTCAAAGAGGAGAGCTTTCCAAACTTAAGGAGGCGTGTTCAGAGGATGCTGGTTCTCTTTGGATCCACCTACATATGTGAACAAACATTCTCAGTGATGTGAAGTTTAACTAATCTAGATACAGATCCTCTTTAAGTGATGATCACTTGTGTGCTGTCAGATATTCAACCTGACTTCAGTGCACTTGTTCAGGTCCAAAACAGGCTAGATTTCTCTCACTGAGTTAATGTATGCTAGTTTTGCACATTTTCTAAACAATTTTTGTGAATGTTAAACTAAATAGTGGTATTCTTTTGTCCATATTTTATTGCATCATGGTAATGTTTTATTTACTGTTTGTTATAAAGAGATACATATTGGGCAGAACTGAAGGTGTATTGGTCTGGCCCTCGACAACTGTCAAAGTTTCTCATTTGGCCCCTTGGGAAAAATAATTGCCCATCCCTGCTCGACAGGGATATCTTTAGTAGAGATTTACTGGCTGCTATCATCTACATATTCACACAGCATTATAGTTGGATCATAATTGATCTGATGTTTGAAACACACCAATTATTCTCATCCCGTAAGCAGACATCATTATGGCACTGTACTTAAATAGTGTCACAGTGTAAGTAGAATATCAGTTTGAGCAGAATAACAGGACCAACAATATGAAGTCAGCTGTTTTTCACTGTTACCTCCTGGAGCACGCAGGGACCCGTTGTTGAAGAAGCCATCAGAGGAGTTGTGGCGGCGGCGGCTTACAGCGGTTCTGCCATCTCTGTGGTGGTGGGGCTCACCTTGTTTGTCAAGGTTGGCAGCAGGGGACTGGAGGAGGACGGAAAAGATCAAAAGTCAAACATGACACTGTGCGGAGAATAGGGACAGTGATACCATAACAGAAACAGCAATTAACTCCTAAACCACTTCACGACTTTCTTTTTTCCCCTGCTTTTTCTTTTAGAATGAACCCTCCTCTCTCCTACTCACTCTGAAATCTTACATAACTAAGTGAAAATGTCAGTGTGGGATCTATTCTGAGCAAACAAAAGGGAACAGAAAAAGACATCACAGGACTGAAAAATAATCTTAGGATGTTTCATCATAAGAAATGAGCTGCTGTCAAAAACAGTGTGTACATAACTCTAAGTTGTATTATACAGCTGTTTGTAACCTGCAAACTTTCTGAACCACATCCTTGTCATAAGCTTCAGCCTGTCACTGATACGGTCATCCAAGGAAGGACAGACAACACACAGTGATGTAAGTAACACATAACGTAAGTAACCTATAGTAAAACTATAACTTCCTGGATAGGCATACGCAGACTAATCCTTGAAGTGATATTGAGGTGAAGTTGTGTCAGCAGGAGCTGGGCAACTCCTCTGTCTTGACTGCATGACAGGACACTGAGCAGAGCAACTTCCTGAATGACAGATTACACTGAGCTCATGACAGAAACAGCCACTCCCATGCAATATTTAATCTAAACTAAAAGTGGCAGATACCATTTGGTTCCACACCCCTAAATGTTTGAAATTATGCCCAACAATTACTGCTGGGGAACATTACTGAGTGGAGCCAGAGTAAACTCAGTCTACCGTCTGGGTTTTCAAACTACCTTAACTAACATTTCAACTACAATTACCCTCCTGCCAAAAGCTATGCATTTTTGTTTATGACATCATGACACATGTTTGGTGAAATGTCTGTTCCTTGTATGAGAAACCTAAAAACAGGAGTCATGTGGGTTTCCCTAGTTACCTTGCAAATGTTATCCAGTCAGTGCAGCTTTAGCCACTGTTTTCTGAATGGGTAACACAATAGCTACTCTGAGTAGCCACAGTCTTCAATAAATCATCTCAATTGGCTTAAACATCTGTCTTACTTTAACACAGCCTCCCCACAGTTTCACTGGTTAGTGTCAATGTCTACCTGTTGTTTTCCTATACTAGGATTTATCATCATGTAATGCAAGATATTAATTGTTTTTTGTAGACTAACCTTATTAACTGTTAAATCGCTATAACACAGTTTCACTGCTGATGCCAGACTACTAATCATTGCTAAAATTAAAAATCAGATCCATTCAACAAATATGGTAAAAGATTTGACATTTGATCTAAATACCTGATGATGTGGATATGACAGCAGAGCAGGTGGGCTATTTGCTTTCCTTTTCATTCAGTTACAGCACTTTACTAAGTACAAGAAACTGCATCACTTTATAACAATGAAGCAGCTGCTTAAGGAAAGTGTAAATCCTCCGATACATATCATAGTATACATGTTTACAGGACTATTTCTACTCTGAAAACCTAAAATCTGCCTCAAGAAGAATCTGATTCTGACTCTTGAGTTAACCAAAACAACCAATTCCGTGTATCTGCATGAGCCTGCAGTTCTGCCCTTATAGAAAAGCCCATGTAAACACTGAAGCTTTCATGCAAATATTACATAAAATCGTGTACCAGTACCTCGAACTGTCAGTTAATGTTATTTAAACCAGTTTCCTTTCCCAAGATATATTTTTCCACAACAGTACACAATGTCTAGATGACCCTCTGTTGAACCATGCACTGACTGAACTGTCATTCCCTGAGGGTGACCTGTCACTGACTACACACACACATTCAGGTGTACAGACACACATTCACCAAAAAGCAACACTAACACTGACGCTTTCAAACTTCATCAATTTCAATTGTCGCTTTATCTCGTGATCACCTCCCACACACACAAGGAAATATAATATGCACACACCTTGGCAGGCTGGGGTGTGGAGAAGTTAAGCCAGGCAGGGACAAAGTCATGCTGCGCCATTTAGGTCCAGTGTTTCCGGTCAGTGGATTGAGGCATCAAACCTCATGGCCAGGATCTAATAAAAGTCATAGACAACAGTAAAGACATTTTCAGTGCTGCAATTTCAAGCACAAATACAAGATCAAATTCCCTTTTATGTCCATCTATCTTTGATTTCCTGTCATCTCTCTGAAGTGTTTTGTCTGCCCATCGGTTATTTAGGAATTCACTGCATAAAGGTCTCCCACAAGACAAGCCAAAAAGAGGCCTATTCTTAGCAGAAAACAACAAAGCTCGGCTTGCTGCAGCTGTGCTTGTGAAGCTGATAAGTAGTTGACACCCTGGATGGGAAACATCTTGCAGTATAATACACAGTATTATTTTATGGTAAATTTATCTAGCTCCTCATGTCATGGTTCTGCTTAACTTCTCAATTTTACTTTAAAATAATTTTGTGATTAAGGTGGAAATTAACATCTACTACCCACAAAATGTCAACAACTGACTATACTAAAGTGATTCATTTCATGGTTGCTGAGCAGATATATGCATGTCTGCCTCCTAGCCAAGTTGGTCAGGTGAAACTTTATCATTACCCCAGAGTCTGTGGCTCTGAAGTCCTCTGCCTCCTCTCAGTCCGGCTGGGCTCGGTTCCTCGGGCCTGTTGGCACTGATCACAGTGTGTGTGCACTGACAGATGGGGAGCAGCACACCAACAAGCCCCTCTCTGCCTCTGCCAGGACAGCACAGCCCCTTTACCCAGAGGCAAACCCCTTCGTCCAGGGTGAAACACTGACAGATGGGTCAAAAGGTCACAGGAACGATCTGGAATAGCGATCCAGAGAACTGGCCAAGCAGGAAGTCGATTTTAAAGCACAAGCGTAGGGGATCCTGGAAGGTCTTTTTTTAAAATCTTGTACAAAATTCACAAGCAGCTCCTGTGCCGTCACGTCACTGAGGAATTGTGATCACTAGAGTTTCCAGTCCAGGTAATTTTGTTCACAGGTAGACTGAATTCTTCACCGATTTAGCTGAATCATTTGCACTTATCTTCATGAGTAAAACTCAAAACCTGATTGGACTTGATCAAGATTGGAAAACTGAATTGATTTGACAGGTTTTGATTTGATTTGTCCCAAAGGTGAGGAAGAGCCAGGTTATCTTAGTATTAATACAAGGAAGCAGTCTGTGAAAGGTGTCTGTCCTGACACATGGACAGCAGTTTGTGTACCAGTTCTACTTTGACACCAGCTGGGGGTGGGAGAGACAAGTGCTGTCCTGCCACACTGTGTGCCAGTATGTTTTTGTGTTGACTAACCTTTTACCGAATCATTTTAAGGTCTACTGAAATGCACGCAGAAAAGAAAAATGTTCCGAGACAGCCTTTTATTAGCAACGAAGGTCCCTGAAAACCACTGCTCACCTCATTAAACTGGTGAAAAAGACTGTCTGAGCTTGAAAAAAGTTTTACTGAGGGTTCAAAGTTACATGACAAAGAAGTAGTCAAACCCTTTTTTACATTGCTGTCATTTTCAGTTTTGGTTAGTCAAATAGAGATGCCGCTGGATGACTCATTATAATGCTGTTTTTACATTTATGTGTTTAAATATCACATTTGTAGGATGCCCATTTTTATTATCTGTGGTTTTCTGATTGAAGCAGGTATATGGTAGAGCTCCGATTTCATAGGTATGCAAGCTCAAAAGCTAAACAAAAAGCTCTGACAAGTCGAAAAGATCTTCGTGTCATGTGAGTCACGGGAGTCCTTTAACAATTAAAAGTGTCCAGAAAGAAATCCTGACCAGCTACTTTTTCTCTGCCAAAAAAAAAATTGCATGTGTCCAAAATATGTCAAATGAGTCTTTCTTTTCCGTCTTTGTTTTATTCCCTCTCACGCAGGAAGTTTCAGTGCAGTTTTCTTGCTGATGTTTCACGAGAATCCGCACAGGAACAGACTGGACCTGTATTAAGTAAAGAGAGTTTAAATTCAGACAGAATCCAAACATCCAGGCTCACAAATACACACTTATCCACATAGCCAGCTAATTAGGTTCATCTAGCTTCAATGGACTGTCACAGGACGAATGTGACAATCCTGCAATAAATCCTACTTTATCAAGATGTAGTGTTCAGCTGGCACAACCACATTGTGTAGTGCTGATATGAGCCAGGTGAATAAAACATTACACAACATATTAGAAAACATATCTCAGTATATGACAATATAAGTACACACTGACTACGGCTTCCAAAAAACCTTCAAGCTGAACACACTAATCTAAAACAGACATGCTGCAGAGCTACTGTGTTAGACTGTCTTACTAGTTTAGCCAAGTGTGTCCATTTAACAGGTCATTGAGTGTATGACGGATTCCAAGACAGAAAAGCTCAAAAGCATGTTACCACAAATATCTACACAAGATGTTCCACATAATGAAAGTTATTTCTCCTTTGCGCTTATCTTATCAAATCCAAGAGAAAACCAATCCCTTAAAAGCAGCTCCTGACAGTTCAAATACATTTTGTGAAAAATCATGACTCAGAAACACTCCATGCTGAAAGCTGACTCTTTTTTTAAAAATTGTATCGGCTTTTGGTCGATGAAATATTTATACCAGTATAAAAATAGCTTGAGCTCTTTCTTTCTCTTCACTTCTCCCCTGATTGCTGCGCATCTAAACAGACTTGACAGTGTGTGTGATGCTGAATGAAACACAGGGTTGCTGTCTCACAGCCGATTCTTCGGTCATACACCTTATTCAAACATGCGTTATAACACAGCCTAACACCAAAACAACCCTGTATATACAAACTCAGAGACGCCAACGTATTCCCACTGAACTATTATGTAACAGCTCATATCAATGAGTTTGCCCCGGACACGGGCTACAACGTGTAGTACATACGTTTACATTCGAGGGAATGACGGCAACACAAATGCTGTTACGTTTGGAAAGCACCTAATGTAACGCTATTAAAGAGTGTGAGAAACCCATGTGTCCACAAACTGCAGCTAATCTACTGGACACAGTAACGTTGTATGAACATTTCACCAAGCTAACTAGCTGAGTAAGGTTATGTACTGAAGTGCAACGAAGGCAACGGCCGTGGTGTTTGCTAACTAGCCACTGATAATCACAAACTAATAACGCTATCTGATCTATCGTCACTGTGTTGCTAGCTAACTCTGCAGAGTTGACTAAGGTTAACGCTAACGTAGCAGTTGTTAGCTAATAGCT
Organism: Helostoma temminkii; assembly: GCA_900302695.1. Classification (NCBI taxonomy): domain Eukaryota; kingdom Metazoa; phylum Chordata; class Actinopteri; order Anabantiformes; family Helostomatidae; genus Helostoma; species Helostoma temminkii. Next base: position 58,207 of record OMLM01001627.1, on the reverse strand, counting down.
GACGTTACCTAGCCTGTTAAGTTGCTCACGAAAACTGTTGGGTATTTAAAATGAATTAGCACGGCTAGGAGGGTTGGCGAGGCAAAGTCCCATTTCATATGCTCACGGCTGAAAAGACTGTCTATTTAAACAACTGTCACAATCATCCAACAGAGGTAAACAGACCTGTATTCGTTGAACAACACGGCTTCAAAATGGCTACCTTAGCAGCGGCAGCACACATTCATCAGCTTGCTAAGTGCTAGCGAGCTAACTTGCAGTGTTTTATGACGATATCGTGCACCTTCCTCCGAGCAAGATAACTTCCAATAGAGAGGGATTCCGACAATCATAAAAACTGCAAACACTAACGAGATTAAACTTCTTCGCAACTATAAACCTCTTTCGTGATACACCAGTTGATGTTTGTTTGGGTTTTCAGAGCGCTTACCACTGCCGCTGGCACTGAGGGATTCGAACAGCCTTGACTGTGCGACGTTCAAGATATGTCGCGATTATGCAACTTAGTGCGGTTGCACCGTAGACTGTAGTGTGAGTATGGACGGACACTGAAGTTTCTGCACAGTATTTTCTGATTACAATAGAATATCACGTCCATAACTGAAATGTTATCATTATATTTTTCAAAACATTCACCTAGCACGGTGTTGACAGCGCATACTGTAAGGTTTTATGTATCTTGAATGTAACTTCATACGTCCCCCGCCACAGTCAGCCTAAAATAGTCGATATCACATCCAGTCTAGTTATGCTGGAGACTATTGGAAGGCAGGCATTTAATCGAGCACCGATAAAATGGCAGCCAGCAAATGACCTCTAACTAGATTAGCTAGTTAGGGTTAACTTTGTAACTATTAGTAGTTATTGTGCCCACACCGACATTGGCAAGTGGTCGAATGAGAAATAGTGAAAGCGTAACCTTCACTTGACTGCGACGTCTGCTATATGGGTTATTACAGTAGGATAGCTCTGTATTGCATCACGTTGTATGCTAGCTAGCTATTAATAGTACCAGCATTAGCCTGGAGTTAGTTTATCAGAGCCAAAACACCTGAGTGCATGACCATTGATAGTGTTTTGTCACTAACTGATGCCGTGTCGGATCGAAAATGATCAGATTTGCATCTGGAAGACGCATCATTTCAGAGGTAAGTTAAAACTCCAGCTTGTTTACTATTAAATAACGCTTCAGTGTATACAATAGGAGGTCTTGATGTTTACGCGCTTCCATGTTATTATTTTTTCAGGTTTCAATGTTGAGATGTCTTAAGCAGATAAACAGGGCGTCGAACTACACTAGACAAGCCCAGCTGCTGTTTAACTCTGAAGCTTCCTCGTTGTTAACGCCTTCCAGGCCAGCGTCCATCAAGAGTTTACAGATCGTCAGGACTGTGGGCTGGTCTGCCTCACGCCTCTGCCATGGGGTTTCACAAGGCACCTCAGACAGAGGAAACACCAAGGATGGCTTCAGTTTGCGGGCCCTCACCCAGGCTCCCAAACCAGCTCTGTTACTCGGGTTCTCTGGACTCATCCCTTTCGTGTCTGCGCCTCTCCTGATGGCTGCCACACAGTCTTTCTACCCTGAGGTGGCATATGCTCAAGTGGTTTATGGAGCCACTATAGTGTCCTTCCTCGGAGGTGCCCGCTGGGGGTTTGCGATCCCAGCTGGGAGTCCTGCTCAGCCAGACTGGATGAACTTGGCCAACAGCGTGGTGCCATCACTTCTGGCCTGGTTGGCACTTCTCTGCAGGGACAGCATTACAGAAGCCGCACTGGTAGTTATCATGGGACTGGGTCTGGCCCTGCACTACGACCTGACCCTGCTGCCTGGTTATCCTGCTTGGTTCAAAGCTATGCGAACTGTCCTCACTTTGGTTGCCACCTTCTCAGTGGTGGCTACACTAATAAGTATGAAATTTTATAAGGAGAAGAAGATCAACGAACCTAAGAGCTGATCTAAGAGGAGAATGTCTACTGCGATAATATTGTCATTTTTTCTCAGGACAAATGTGATACAGGTAAATGTGTTATGTAATTTAGAAAACAAATAAGAAAGAAAAAGGAAGCATTATCATGTACTTGTACAGCACCTTTCACAAGAAAATGCCACAAAGTGCTGTAACGTCAGATTTTACAAACACTACCAGTCAAAGGTTTGGACAAATTACCATGTTTTTGAAAGAAAAGCAGATTTTATAACATTGGTATCACATTCATCAGAAAAACGGTGTAGACATTCTTAATATTGTAAATGACTATTGCACCAGGTTTTTTTTATTGTTGTTGTTTTTTAACGGAACTACTCATTCATGTAGCTTTATAAGTGACTGATAAGTAGAAAACTCTTTTGCAATGATGGTAACAAAGACATTAAAGGTATCGTTTCATGAAAAACATGGAAATTACTATGTGGGTGTCCAAACTTTAAACTGAAAGTGTATGCGAATTTGAGACATGGGATGAATACCTTTCTTTTCTTATTCAAAACCTGGCTGACACAAGCCAAGACCACAGACGAATAAATAAATGGAATTTTTATTTCATAGTTTGCTTACTGGAGAATGACATATAAATGTTTACTGAAAATTCATTTTCTGTTGCCTTTTGAAGTGTGCTGCGTGATTACAACAGACTGACCTTGTTAAGGAGCTGCAAATGCAGCCAGATGTCAAATGTAATCTTACAGAGCAAGTATTGATGTTGTTGAAAAGTCTGAATGTGTTTGTCATATATTTTACGTACCCTCTCAAAAGACTCAAGTCATACTAGTCTTTGTCATAACACGCCTCTACACTGTTACTTAATAAACCAGGGAGGCTAGTTAAAAGATTTATACTGTTTATATCAAATTTACTGATGTTTGCACAAAAACATTTCAAAATTTCAAATATGTTAAATGTAAATGAAAGTTAGGTTCAAAGCCAGCACACACAATATCAATAGATGATTTAATAACTGTTCTGTAATATTAATATTGTCTCTTTTGAAGAAATATATCGGTACACTATAGGTAATACTGTCGTGTGATAATGTGACGAAGCTTGCTAATGTAATGAGCTGTACTAACGGTAAACAAGGTAAACCATTTCTAAGCGTGCATTGTCAACTACTGCCGTGTGTTTCTCAACGTTAGAACTTTGAAATATACATTTTAATTACTTAAGGTACAACCAAAGAGACAAATGATAGAACAGTCTACACTTGTTTGGAGTTAAGAGTAGAAAGTGACAAAGAGGCACTAGTATTTACAGTACAAAAAATAAAAATGGTCCAGTGAAAACAGTGATCACTGTTGTGGTGTAACAATAGTGGTGTGGTATTCAAGTGTGTCATAATTTTACAGAAATAACCTCACTGCCATGAAACAATTTTAAGCTTCATTTGACTCCATTATCAAGTAGGCTCAAGTGGCTTGATACCTTTAAAGTAGCATTGCACACACCTTAAATATTTCTTTGAAGAAAAACAGAAAGCAGAATCATTTCTTGTCTGAGAATAGTAAGTACAGTTCCCAGTTCTTGAAAAAAGTACTCTACAAGTCTAAGGTCTATCAAAAATAGAACTCATCCACTACAAAAAATATCCTCAACATTAGATTACTTCCAAATATACAAGAGATGTCATTCCATAATTATTTAGCAATCTGAAAAACAGATTAGTAAAAGTGTAAGTGGAAATAGTTGAGTAGTTGTCCAGTCAAATTAAATTATATTTTCAATGAAAGTAAAATGTATTATACAAATAAAAAACAACTCCACTCCATGTATAAATAACATATATGATAATGTGGAAACCCACGTTTGTGTCTCTTAAGGTGCAGCTTTTCTTTAGTTTATGCAGTTTCAGGATGATTCAAGTGCTGATATGAATGTTCACAGACTGAATAAAAATATTTCTGTGTATCAGAGCACAGCCAGCCCTCCGTCACAGCGGCTGGTGATCATGTTGCCCACTTCAGTCCAGGTATCCAGATGAGGGTCATATATTTCCACAGAGTCCACCGTCACCGGGGCAGAGAAGTCTCTGCTGGCGGCCCTGCCACCCACAGCGTACAGCAGTCCGTTAACTGCTGACACTGACACACCTGCACGGGCGGTGGACATCGGAGCCACTTCCACCCATTTCTCCTGAAGACAACCAAACATCCAGAGAATGTTAAAACAACTGTATACACAGACATAGAGATATTAAGTGTCTTAGTGACACCTTACCTCTTCAGGACAATATTTCTCCACTGTCTCCAGTGCCCCCAATGCCTCATTCCAGCCTCCCACTGCATAAATGCAGTTATTTAGGCAGGCGACACCCACATAGGCTCTGCGTGTGACCATGACGGGCAGGGCGCTCCATCGGCGGGAGATGGGGTCATACACCTCAGCTGAACGTAGCTCCATTCCTTCATCGCTGATCCCCCCAATCACATAAATAAACCCTAGAAAGAAAAAAACTGCATTCATTAACTTCTCTGCTTTGACCGAGCAGCTTCTCTAACTGTGTCCTGCATTGATGAAATAACTGATAGAAGGGAGGTCCAGTAGCAGTAGTAGTAATTAAAATACATAGCCAGATTTCACATTTATTTATACAAAAAGAGTAGAAACACCTTGTAGTTCACAGCAGCCAAAGTAATAGCGTGGAACTGCCATGCTGCCGATGACCTCCCACTTGTTCTCTTCTGGGTCATACCGCTCCATTGTCTTCCCAATTTCAGAGCCAACCCAACCACCTAAAAATAATAATTTTGTTAAATCTTTTCCTTTAGTGACATTTTTGTAATTGTAATTGATAATTCAAATATGTTTTTTTAGTGTTATAATCATTGTATTATATATTTAAGTTGGGGCACTTTTAGTCCCTAGGATGGATCAAACACATTTTCCCAAATGCATTTCATTAGATCACTTTTTACAGTAGATTTTCCCAACTCTTTTGCCCATGTCTTTTCTGTACTGCTTATATTACTGCTTGACTAGTCCAAGTGGGGAACTGATCTTCATGTGCGGAATGCCAACTTGTGCTGTATTCATTTTGGTTCCCAGTGCTAGTATCATTAATATTTACCAAGTGCATAGAGTGCTCCATGGCAGGGGCAGACACCAACTCCACAGCGAGGAAATGTCAGAGAAGCCACAGCAGCCCACTGCTTTGTCACAGGGTCATATCGCTCTGTGCAGTCAAAAATCATCGAGTCCTTCTCGCCTGAGAAAAAAAACAACCGATGTCAGACTTATTCCAGCTCATTTATTTTTGGTTTCAAAACCAACCACAACATTTTCCACTCTCTCACCTCCCACAACATAGATCATGCCCTCCAGGACAGCAACACCCAACCCACTGCGGGCCTGGTGTAAGGATGACACAGTCGTCCAGTACTGGTTGAAAGTGTCAAAGCGCTCCACACAGCTTAAGGCCCGGCTGTCACTCCATCGGCCACCCTGTAGTCGAGTGTAGCCTCCTGACATGAAGAAAATAGTGAAGGTGGCATGTTTAACATTTCTATTGGGAAAAACCTCAAATAAATGATCTTCATTAAGTAAATTTTATCAGCTAAAATGTGTATCTGTGCTTGAGATGGTGATGTGAAACAGAACCTATAGCATAGAGGTACTTCCTGGCTTTTCTTCTGGGTCTCATCTTGGCTGGCTGCAACTGGCTGTACATCTTATTTTCTTTGGGAGACTTTGTGACCTCAGTGTATTCCTTCAGAAGAGTCTGCAGTGCCACCCGCAGGCTGAAGTCTGTAATACCTTCATTAAATGACAGGAACAGTGTCATGTAATCAACATTCATTCATTTCAACAGCAGATAAAAGATGAACATTTTTTTCACAATACCCTTACCCTCTATGTACTTGAACAGCCTTTGTGGGGAAAGCAGAGGAAAGCGCACTGGTTCCAGTACCTCCACAACATGTTTTTTCCTCTTTGCCACATCCTGCAGAACCCAGTCCATGGCTGCGGTAAACACCTGGTACTCATCTTCAATTCTTAGCTCTTCACTTCGTAGCAGCCTCACCAACTGACCCTTCGACAGTTCCCTGAACTCATCAGTGACACACACCTAAACAAAGGAAGTTTACAGTGTGACCTGACAAGGTTTTTGCAGCATTAATAATATAAACACAGTTCTGATAGGATACAGATGAAGTTTTACTGTGCTGATCCTCAATCTTGTATATCTAGTTAGAAGAAGCTGGGTTAACGCAGACTCAAACGATGATGCTTATGTGTTAATACCTCCAGGAAGTGAACATGGATGTAGTTCTCAGTGAACTCTAGCATGTCCATGCAGGCAATCTGCTCCAGAAACTGAAAGATGCCCACACAGTTGGATGGGTCCATGTGGCCTTTGAGAAACTCTCCACAGATAGACACCACTTCATTCAGCTGCAGCATGTCTGCCGCCACCATCAACTCCTGAACGTTCTCCACGGTCACGCTGATCACTCCTGAGAAGAAAATATATGTTTCCATTGAAAAATGGAACAAATCGATGCATATTTAATGATATGCATGTTAGGATTGACGTGGACCTGTGTATATGAAGTCCAGCAGGACCTCAAAGACTTCTGTGTCCACTCCAAGTATCTGCACCTCCTCTTTGTCTGCCTCCCTCATCCCCCCAGAAAACAGAGCAGAAAAGTACGGGCTGCTGGCAGCAAGCACCAGGCGATGCACCCTGAACACCTGGTCACCAACCTTCAGCCCAACATCACAGAAGTCAGTGCGGAGCCGCATCTTATTCATCTGGGCTAGGATGAGTCTGGCATAGCGATCTGAGGCCAGTAGAGCCTGCTCAGACCCCTGCGTTGCCATGGCAGCTGCAGCATCACCACCACAAGTAGGGGATGATGATACAGAGATGAAGGACATGGCAGCTAGGGCAGGACTGTGTTACTATGGAGACCAGTATCCCCGGACCCTCCCCTCTAGTGCGTGTCAACACAAGACAGGCCTGAAAGACAACACAAAACACACGGAGATTCACAGCTGACTGTTGTGTAATAGCGAAATGTGGCTTTAGCAGCAATGCACGATAAACTTTTAAGATGTGCGTCTCGAAAGCATAAGCACAATGGAGCTTGACAAGGCAAGTTATTGTCCTTCTCACTGCTGAAATATCATATATTAAAATACAACTGCAGCTGTTAGCCAGACATGCTAGCCAACAGACAGCTCGCCAGGGTTGATTCAATTATCATGCTAAAGAGTACAACGCCCAACTGACGCTCAACATTAACTGCTGGACCAACCCCTACCCAGACTGTCACTTTACGGAGAATTACAGAGAGACATGTATGCGGACATGTTAGCTTGTTTTTAGCCGAGACTCACCCATAAGTTAAATGTGAGGATGCAAGCAACTTCCGTCGCCCTGCAGACTGTCAATCCTTTTTTCTGGATTGATTGCCCTAGTCTGTCAGTTCAAGCTCCAGTCAAGAATAATCAATCTCGGATAGCTGACTTTATGGTGTCCCTCTTTAGGAATGATACTCGAATAACACTAAGTTAGAGTAGACATATTATTTAATTCATCTTATTTTTATTTGTTATTTATTCAAGTATTTAGTATTTATCTTCAGTTTGCTGGTGAGAATAGTCAACGCCAGGTGGCAGCGTTGCCTTTGAACACGCTGCCAAACAAATGCAATTCTATGACAACAAGCCACTAAAACCTAACATGTAAATTATCATAGTATTCTTACCATGTCAGACCCTAGCAGAGTGGTAATTTTAGATGTAGCTATTCTACACTGTGTTGGCTGTAACCTCTGCTACTGGAGACTTGACCAAGCATACAAGCTAGCCTCCTCCTAGACAGTGGCACTGGGCAGTCCGGTTTGTTTTAATCAGTAGCTTGGGATCAAATTAGTTTAAATATTATGTTGGAAACTTGTTATTACATTCAGAATTCTAGCACTGCTTAGGCCCACTAAACCTGTCTGGTCCAGTGAATTGAGAAAGCCTGTAAACTACCATGTGATATATCTGAGTTAATAACCTGTAACACCCAGTGAGATTATGTGTCACACACCTGAAATACAAGTCCTGTAATATGTGTTACAGGATTTGTGTTTCCAGCTATATCACTGTGTCACTCAAAATGGAACAACCAGTGGTGTACAAGAATATGCGGTAGTACGTTGGCCAATTAAACCTCAAAGATAGTCATGCCTACCAGGCCACCATTGGTTGGGCTTCCCGCTTGATTCCCTGCATTGTTAAATTTCCACAGTGTTCCCTAAAGAGCATCCAGCAAGGCCATTATCTCGACTGAACGAGTGTCTTATCGGATACAGCTCAAATAGACTCTTAGTCAGCCAATACAAGCCAAAAAAATCAGTGATGGCAACCGAACTTTGCACAAATTGGTAAACAGTTGTAACTATCAGACATGAAAAGAAAAATACAATATACTGATGGCAATACTATCACATTCTGCCATATTCAGCATTTCCATTTTTCACAATTGACTTTCAGCACGGGTTTAAAACTTAAAGCAGTCATTAAATGAATGTAGTATACTTTTAAACGTATCCCCTTCAGTTGCTATTAATCCTTAGCCTTAACTTGGCTTAATGTTTATCAGACAGCACAACAGTGGCACGATTTCTTACCACCCAAGGCTGAGACATGTGTTAATCACATTATATATTTTTAGCAGTCGTGATGTGATTAGTGCTATTTTGCAATTCAAGCACCTTTCATATTTCATTGAAGAGTGGAACATACTCCACTCAATCAACATGATTTAATCAACAGATTATATGTTCTGGCATTGAACATGTACATGATAATATGTCCATTAGAGGTTTTTTTCAAATAACTTCCAAAGACATTTCAGTAAGTTCACATTCTTAGTATGTCTCCATTACTGCTGGTAGAAAAAAATCTAACAAACAAAACAACTAAATCGCAAAATATACCACATTATAGATATTTTATATACATAATTGTTTAGGTATTATGTGCTGTATTTGTAACACAAACACGCTTTTTGTTCTTCATGCTGCTTTCTGGGCAGGTGTCTCTTGTAAAACAGGTTTTAATAAGTAGGTGAGGTGTTAAAATGAATTTGAACGTAGTGCCACAGACTTCCTTTAGTTACAGTGGTTCTGTCATAGCGTGAATAAGCTTTTTTGTTATGAATGGCTGTAGTCTCTCTTTCTTCTCTCACGATTTTGCTTGTCATGAGCATGATTATGATTATTTTCCCTGATTGTGATGTGTCTCTGTTCAGGCGATGGGAAACAGAGTGTTTGTCTTGCTCCCAGAATCTCCTGTGCTGTGGGAGAAAAATAATAATAATGTGAGGGTCTTCCTATGGAAAGTAGTCACCATAATTACCTTTCTGTTTTTAGTACAGGGTATGCCTGACTTTTTCATCAGGCCTCTGTCCTATGGTTAGACAACTAACCAGGAAAGAAAAACATCATGAGATGAAACTGACAGCTTGAGGGCTCTTATGGGACTATGCAAAGTTCAGAGTTTACTTTGTGCTTTGATTGGCTTTAAATCATATCAGATAATGCACAATAAGTAATTACAGCACTGTGGTGGTGGAGTTTTCATTATTATTTCCATAACATTGTTAATAACTTATCCCCGTTGAATGTTGAGAGTATTTTATTTGGTGCTAATATTACAATTTCCTTCTTTATACAAACACTCTTTATTTGCAAATGTTATCATGTCTACATGTTTGCTCTCATATTGGCAGACAAGGCTCTAGACCTCACCTGACAGGACTTGTGAACCGCGTAACCCTTCCTTATCTAGGCTGAGTTCACTGCGTACAGTGTGTATGGTATTATGCTTTCAGGCTGAGCTGGTTTCTGATTTGAACTCTGTGCCATCCATATGACACACAAGACATGTCGGTGTCTGTTAGACTTCTACCACATTGGTTTGCTGGCCAGGTGCCTGCTGGTTATTTTTTAATCTTTTCAAGAGTTGAACTCCCACAGCGAGATTGCCCTGAGAACTTAGTGGATACTGAACTTTGGAACTTCATTTATTATAGCTGAAATCAGAATGTTTCTCTCCTTGTCTCATGTTGAATTAAGAGGAAATCATGTAAATGGTTGGAAAGTACTTTTTGTTTTTTTTAAAGTTATGTCACTGTGCTGCTTGACTTGTTTCAGCGAGGTGGGATCATCTTTCATCCCTGACTAAGCTTGTATCTGCAAATCTGATTTAGCTGTGGATCAGACCTGGCATTTCTACTGAATGGTTTGTCTGCAATCAGTAGTATGTTATCCCCTTATAAGAGCTGGCTCACTGTCATCTCCCTCATCTCAGTGTGATCCGAGACCCTTACCTCAGTCGCTGTCACCACAGGTCACTAAAATAGCCAGGCAGTGATCATTTTAAATATGGAACCATCCAGTAGTAGTACTTACATACATACATAGTATACTTTAGTATACTAATGAAGTGATGGCGTTAAAACTGCCAGAAAATCTGCATATTGCCTTTTTTAGTAAAACTGTTTCAGTTTTCTTTAGTCAAATAAAAAACATGTTAAAGGTAAAAATTATTATTCACTACATTGCAATTTTTTAAGGATTAAGTTCAGAATTACTGATCTTTTGTAATTTTCTTTTTGAGTAATTTTTCAGTAAACGACACAGGATCAAAGTGGACCATTGACATGTGACGCAACAAGTCCTGAGCACTTTTCTAAGAATTATCCTTAATGTTTTGTTGAATATGCACAGTTTTCATCAGCGTTCAGGTTCTTCTTTAGCCACTGTTGTATACTGGGCTTTGTTATAAGCAATCAGACATTGTGTTATTTGGGATTTTCTCTTAAAGGTTAGGCCAAGTTATAAAAGTACAAAACATGAAAATGCCTAAAGAGAAGAAAAAAAAGATTATGTACAAACATTCTCAACATCATTTCAAGTCAGAAACTTTTGATGTGCATCATTTACCATACTTCCCCCGGGCTTGGAAACATTTTTGAGCTCAATTTTATAGCTTTCTCATGACCTCAACATCTCTGTGGGTGAACACGCTGTGACCTAAATTCACAAATAAATCCATATATTCCATACTAATGTATACGGACACACACACAACATTAAGCATTAAGACAGCGTGTTTAGCTATCTTTTTTTTCTTTTTTTGTGGAATTATAAAGGATTCACAAAAAATGTAGGGCTGGCGTGTTTAATGGTTCAGTCAGTAGCATACATGCTTCTTGGCAGGCAACCGGATCTCTTGCCTTCAGCCTATAAGCCAGCCATAATGTGAGCTTGTAAAAAAGAGAGGAAAAAATCCCTCTTATCGATTCTGCCTCCAACATAGCAACTGCTCGCCGATTGGCTGACGCGCTGCTCGTTCTCGGCCTGCCATTGGCTGGTCAGGCAGCGTGAAAACTGCGGAATCGGACGGAGACAGCGGGGAGGAGAGACGCGATTGGTCGCGGCCGAGCTGAAAGCGTAAACCTCTTTCTCTGAAAGCCTGCGAGGCAGTTGATGGTGTGTGTATTTTAGGCGTGACTCCAGAGGTAATTCGTCCTACTGCACCCCCAGCCAGGACTTATTTAAACTGAGAACTACAAAACAAAATGAGTGTGAATTTAAACGAGCAAGTTCTAGATTTAAGGTCTGCTGACAAGGAAAGAGATAAGGGAGGAAAGTGGAGGTGGTCTGTGTGTTTGAATAGGAAGAAGAAAAAAATAAAAAGACGTGGGGGCTGGGTTTTTACATGGATTAAACCCAGACTGCTAAAGAAAATAGGCCAGAGCAGTGTAAGTTAAACTGCTGTTAAAGCAAATAGCTTTGGGGTATAGCCAGATGGGTGTGTTTCAGGTTAAAGGAAATGTAGGAAAGGCCTAACCTGACCTTTCGAGACCTCATCTTTTTATCCCATCCTGTACAGCAGTTGGAGAAGTGCACATTTTCCCCGTCCTTCCTCCTTCCCGACTATGATATCACACACTTTCTCTTCCAACTCTCTGTCTTTAGGACACTCGCGCAGCCTGACGGTGACTCAGCACTGGTACAGTCTGTCCTCGATCCATCTCCACTGCATCTGGTCCATCCTAGCAGAGCTCCCATGCTGCCTGTCTCTATGCTGACACAGGTAAGAGGGAGTAATCCGTGGCCTGGAACTGAGGCTCTCCCCCAGAACATCCCTGCCCTCTCCACCTCATTAATCCCTGCCTAACACAGACCTTATGTGATGGTTCAAAGAGGCCACCTGTTGCTCCGGTCACAGAGGGTCAGTTGTGGTGTCACCCAGGGTCATCATCATCATCATCATCATCATCACAGCCCCACTATATCTGAAGGTTTACACAAGGGCTTCTTTATAGAAAAAGCTTGGGGTTAGATTGAAAACACAAGGCATTCATTTAGTGTAATTAGGTAACAATAGTGATGCCAGCATGATAAAGCTGCTCTAAAGCTGGCTGGTACCAGATATTTATCGTCAAGTTGCATTCCAGTCACAGGAGTTTCAAAAAAGTTGTTTGATAATACTGCATGTTCCAAAGTCAAGTAGGTTTCGTACATTTTTTTGTAATGACTCAACGGCGGCCAGACTGAGTAGGGAAAGGGCCAACACATATCCTGCTATTGTCTTTATCACTTCCTTTCTCTTCCATCTGTCCACAGTGTGTCCTCTAGTGCCCTGGCTGCCTCCTATCTCTGCTGACCCAAGGATAAGCTCATTGGACTACAGAGGCTCCACTAGAGACAGATGGTAAATTTTAGGTAACAAGTTGTCTCACTTTAAGTCATCCTGTGCCTTGTATTTGGCCATTCTTCCGCAGATGGAAAAATAGTTCCTTCATTTTTTACTACTTTGAATAATGAAACTTGATTGTACAAGCAAAGGATTGCACCAGAATAGCGTGTGGGAAAAAAACAGCAAATTGTGTGAATTGACAAAACCATCATCATTTTATTGTCTTTCAGCGAGAAAAAGGTCAGGATCTCACATTGCTTAGCTTCACCTGAGGAGTTTCCTCAGTCCCCCAGTGGAGTTATATTTTTATAAGAGGCTTAATCACCCTCCTTCCACAAACTAACCTCAGAAATACATTTTACAGTTTCTCTGTACAGAGTATCTATTGTCTGCAAACTTGAAAAATGTGCCAAGTTCAACATGGATTCCTTTCCTCTTAAGCTATGTAGGCTGCATGTCATGAAAACATTCATAGCTCGGGAATTGCCACAGTTCAAGTAGTGGAGGCAGGATACTTCCGGACCTCTGGCAGTTCACACAAACATCGGAGGCCACATCATACCGACACCACCAAAGAGAGTGCATTTTTGTGGCAAATGTCAACCTCTCATAACACCATTACCTTCACCACCATCATCATCGTCATACATTGCAACAATAGAAATACTGTTGGATTGCACTTTCTTCAAGCTTTCATCTTGTGGCATGTTTATAGAAAAAATATATAGAGAATACAAAAAGCTTATACTTCTTTGAGTAACAGAATATAACATACAGTACTTCAGATTATGTTTTGATCAGCACATCAGCAGGTGTACATAAATTGCCCTCCCATTGCCCAGATGCAATTACCAAACTAAACCAGGATGTAGTTTTGCTCACTATCAAGTGCTTTGGTCAATGGGAATAACATTGAGTCTGCTCTTACAATGGTATTCTACAGGATGTTAATGCTACATTATTATCCGCTGTGTATGAATGTCTGAAAGGAGCAAATTGTCAACATACACCACGACTTTTCATATATTCACACGTGGCTTTTACTCAAAAATGTTTTGGTCCACCAAACTGATACGGAATCAGCCTGTTTACAGCACAATTTTTCCTCTCACAAATGCACCAAGTAGTAGTAACCCATATATACTTTTTTTTTTTTAGAACTGAATGAATTTTAACAAGGGAAACGGACATATCCACCAACGTCAACTCTGTAAAAGCTGAAGTCAAACATAGGTCCAGCACCTGAAGTCAGTGAGCAGTTTTCTGGCTGTCAACATCCCTACCGAAAAGGTGTCCTTTAAACAAGCTGCAATAAATGAAGTACAAATTTTCTGAAAGCTTAAACAGTCTCTTTGAAAACAAAACAAACAAAAAAAAAGGTTCAAGCTGACATTCAAGTTCCGGTCCCACTTCAATTTGTGAAATCCCATTCACAAAAACCGATGGAATCACTGTAGTGCAAAATTTGACACAATGCACCTCGATGCAGTCGTTCACGCGGGAGAAGTAAACATGTCCTTTCTTCTATCTCCGTTGGATTACATTTCTGGCGCAGCAGGCGGGAGCCCCGCTGTGTGTTTTGGAGTCTGTAAAAGTTTGTGTTCCTCTGTGTGTTGCGAAGGCGTTGCTGCAGCTTTGGCGTGTACTGGATGCGAGAGCCGAACATCCAGGGCATCATTGTGTTGCGCTAAGGAGTGCAGGCGATAGTGCAGGACGAGGTCTTTCAGCGAGCAGTGGACGTCGTAAGGCTCGGCAAAGCCGTACCCGTGCGGTGTGCTGTAGATCATACAATGCTTCACTTCTTCATTCACGCTGAAACGAATAAAAAAGAAACATCCCGTCAATGAGTGTCACACAATTACACCGTGTACAATAACAAACTTAAAATTGACCCATTGTTCAAATGTATCTTTCCAAAATGTTAAACTCACACAACAGAGCAGGCGTAGCATCCCTGTTTGCTGCTCTCACGGATCAGGAATGTTCCAGGAGCTCTCCCTTGAAGCATTTCCTCTGCCTGCGTCCGGCTCAGTTCACCAACAAACCAACTCGTCTCATCCTGATGTGGCAAATTCTTCTCATCTCCTTTCAACACATATGTGCTGGAAAAGCAAAAGTTGTATTTTAACAATTCTGTAAGCAGTTCACAAGCTCCACGTTGCATTTTTAGACTGAAATGATTTGTCGAAACGTACTCATCGAGACTGTCACTTTGTATCCCCAGCCAGTCGTTTATACGTTTCTGCCGTACACCTTTGTGATTAAGCCAGCTGTAAGAAGAGGCGTACAGTGCAGTTTTTAGTATAATCCTTACAGAAGCATTGTTTCATTGTTAAATGTGTTTGCAGTGATTTACAAATCCATAATCTAATACTACTTACTTGAGGTACTGGTCTCTAATGTTGCGCAGCTGGATGAGATCAGGCCTCAAGCTGTTCATCTTCCTGTCTGTCTCTCTGTAGTCATCCACCTGTGTTCTCAAGTCCTCCTCCAGATGAATTTTGCTGTCGTAGATCTCCCCAAGTCGGCATTTTAGTTTCTCGTAATTTATTAAAAAGCTGAAGACAGAAAATAAAGGTTGTGAGTTTCAAAAGAAAAATAGGTGCTACATACATTAAATTTAAAGTAAAAAGGTATATATTTTTGACCATTATGTCCAGAAGTACCTCTCCAGATCTTTGTTAGCCCCTTCGGACTGATTGTTCTGTTCAAACTCCTCTCCGTAACGCTCCTGTTCGCGACACTGCTCCTCGAAGATCAGCATCGTTTCGTTAAAGGCCTCAATTGCCGTTCGCTTCATCTGGATTTCCTGCATCACACAGAAGACATCCAGTTAGAATAGACTGATCCATCTAACCTTGGCGTTAGCCCAGACATTTGTATCATTAGTGTCGGCTCTTAAAAAGTTGTTAACCTGTGAGGTCTTTGTGAAGGCTTCATAGAGACGATCAAACTCCTTTGACTTCTCTTGATACCGACATTGCACTTCTTTGAGCTTTCTTCCAGTGACGTCAACAGTGTCCTCTTTCACCTAAAGTCAAAAATTCATACAAGCAATTATGTAGCAAAGCTCCATACTGTCACAGACATTTTTGCAGTGACAGACTGGCCAATGTTTTTTGCTGAAAAACATCAAATAATGGCATTAACTAACCGGCTGGAAGCGGGACACGGGGTTGGTGAGCATCAGGTCCAGTGTGGCGTTATATTCCACCAAAGGATGGTGCTGGTAGTGCCATATGAGCTCCACTACCGAAGTAAACGTGAGGGGGTCGGAGAAACCGTACTTCCCATCCTGGTGGTAAATCTTGATCAGCTTGTTGTGCCCGTCTTTCCTGTAATTATTGGTGTAAAATAAAATGTTGACACTGTGTAAATTTTGTGGTAGTGCTTTGATGACTGTTGAGCGACTGTGTCTCTTTGTTTCTGCTTACCTCAACGTCAGGGTAAAGTCCCCTTGCAGCTTTGTGGATGCGTCACGTACCAGAAAGGAGCCGTCAGGTGTGTCTCTGAGCATCTCGTTTACCTCATCCCTGGTGTAAAACAGGTTAACAGTTAGTGATATGTTAAACAATTAAACAAGATACTCGCTCTGAATGAAGGAATGCCTAATAATGGACTGTTAGGACACGTTACCTGGTTATGTCGCCCCAGTACCATTCAGCGTCCTGTAACGAATAAGCAGGTGGGGAAGGGCAGTTGTTGTTCATGGTGGAAGACACTGGCTTTGTTGACCTGGGAGGGAGAGCTGCAAGATAAAGTCAAAGAATTGTAATACATATAAAAAACAATGGGACGGGAGCTCAGAAATAGTAAAGTGCTGATCAAATAACGTTAGTGCGTTAAGGATGTAGTATTCTCAACTCATACCCCACCAGCACAAATACAAACACACCAACACGCATTTACTCTGTCACACCCTTACTTGATGGAGCCTGTCAAGATTTGAGGGCAAGCCCAGGCATGTTTCCAAAAGATATCACTTGCTAAATCATTACCAGGGTTTAAGTGTGTGGTCAGTATGACTAAAGAAATGTGTGAGTTAGTCCTCACTTCTTAGCACCATCACTCAACAACTATTAAACATATTTTATATTATTAATCCACTATTAATTCAAAGTTATTACAATTTGGTTATGAATTGCCTGCGGCTATTGCAAAGTAGATTAAAGTCCAATTTCCAAACTTTGCAGCAGCCTTTGGCACTAGTGCATGAGAGGCATTAAATAGACCATAAATTACATTTTGAGCCTCTTGGACCACCCCTCCCATTTCACAATCATTGCACGCTTAGAACTCTTCATAAGTTTTCCATCAACTTAAAAAAAAATCTGGCCCAAAGACTTAAGAGTTTTGCTAAAAATGAAAGAGGGCAAACCGCATAAAGAGGAGGTGAAGGGCGATATATTTCACTGCAGGACAAAAGTGCCTTTCATGAGGCAGTTAGGGAGAATACAAGAGCACCCTCACAGAGGAGAAATGTGGGTTTCTTGCACCATCCGCTCTCCTCTTTTTCTGACCTTAAAATAAACAAAAGGCAGGTGCAGCAGCACAGTGGCAGGCACAAAACGAAAAGCAGTGGCTCCTGGACTCAGCAAAATTAAATCTGCACACCTTCCCCTTTCTGTCTGCTGCCAAGAAACTCTACAGGCTGCCAAATCCCACATGCGCATACCAGTGCAGACAAGAGCCACGTAGCTAATTTAAAAATGAAACAACATAAAATATCAGATCTGTGACTGTTATTGTATTGTTTCCAATCCAAAGGGAAAAAAAATACTATATTACTATAGTAGCATGAAAAGTGTCTGAATTGTTCCTTTGGTGTGTCAGCAGGTTTTTAACTTCATAATATTATATTGTATTAATTACAGCTATGTGCATGATGCAATTTTAATTAGCTCAAGTCATTTTAGTTAAGTGGAGACGTAACAGCACTGAAATACCCGAGTGCGCGTCATACACTGTTAGGACATTGTAATAACGCTTCGGTCAAATGACTAATGTAAATAAAAAGCGAACTGTTCGTGTCTTGCCGGAGTCAAGTCATGAGACGAGCTCTCTAGTCCGCTTGCCTCTAGCCTACTTTCAGAGCTAGCACACAAATTAACTACGGCTGGCTGCAAAGAAGAACAAAGCGGTCGTTTCATGCGGTGCTCATCAACGCACCCTCAGTGATATCCCCTTAAAAAGCCACTGTTTACACTGTCACACACCTTTTATGAATCTTATTCGGGTTTATGAGCAGATGCGTACCCGCTGCGTACTTCTGCTCAAGTTAGTCATATGTGCTGGGACAAAAGAAAGGAGGCGAGCCACTGCGCCTGGTCCACCGAAAGGTATTACGTAATTGGCAAGTGAATTGCGCTATGCATGCCTGGGCAAAGCCACCAAGGGAGCGCAGCACCGGGGACCGGGTTATTATAACGTTTTACCAACACCTGCACCGCAATTATCACATGTCAGCTGAATTGCAGACATCACTCAAAATGATGTCAGCAAAAGAAGAAAGCTGAAAATGAATTAAACGTCTCCCGACTCCCCGCAGGTCAGACAATGACTGCTCCTCACTCTAATTTACCTGGTGGTGCTTGATCCATTTCGATGTAGAATAAACCTTCGGGAGGATAAACCATTCCTGTTTCACAAGAGTAGTCCAGTTTGCTCGCGTTGTCTTGGTGCGCAATGTAAAAAAAATGCACTTTTTTTGTCTGACGCAAATCAACCAAATTTAGTCAACGCAGACGCAGAGTGCACCGCGTCCTGCATTTATTTAGACCAAAATAAAAGTCATTACAATCCGAGTCCATAAAAATCCCAAAGTCCAGTTGTATTCTTTCAGCATAGCTTGTCTAACTGGAGGTATTGAGGGATGTAGATTGTCAGTCCTTGTGTTCTTGTCTGTACAGTGGAGCTCTACTTTACTTCGTCTCGGAAGTGGAACGACTTTAAAGGGGCTGATCGTAACATCATCTTGGCACCGTCCAAACTGCTGCTACAGCAGGGGGGTTCGTTTTGCTGCTCGATTAAGCGTCACATAAAACACACCCAGTCACGTTTATATACTGCAGCTACAAAAACAGCGTAGTTTAGGTATAATCTGCAAATAAACATTTACTTTGTTTAAATTCACTCGCGGATGCAGAGTGAGTCGCGCATTAGTAACCCCCAGATTTTAATGGTACAGTCCAGACCGTTTCATTCACTCCTCCTCAAGCTACACTGTAACAGCTGAAAAATTCCTAGCAGGGCATGAATGGAAAGGAAAAACCTGCTCTGTTAGCTTGAATCACTAAATGCGAACATTATCTAACTTGTACTTTAAATGTTTGAATGCAATTTTTGATAAAACAACAAGGAATTAAGGCATTTTCTGCCAGTTTAGGTGTGCCCCAATTTACTGCTGAGTGAATAGATTGCAATAAAATGACATCATGCCTTAGGCTTTATGATAATTAAACAGTTTTAAGTGTTTGGCACCCAGAATGCACCAGGCTTAAAACCCTTTGTCTGAGAGGCGACAGATTAGCCTGCCTAGTTGGCAAGTGTGTATGATATTCTTGTTTGGCTTGTCAAACACGTTCAGCAGCAAAAATAGTATTTCGAGTGTCTCCACTCAGAATTATTGCTGCTCTGAGATCATCTTGCTGAAGACACCATAGGTAATATCAGGTGTGTTAATGCCTGTTTACAGCCCTGGCTTACAAATGAATGTAGGGTTGAGTGAATTGGTTATTACGTGATGTGTTTTTGTCCTTATGTGCCAAAAATATTATGTTATCATTACTGTCTCCCTTATGCGCTTATGTTGGATGAATACATGCATTGTTAAATGCCTGTGACACAGAATGACTCTGTGCTGTAAATTTAAACAACCAAGACCTCATCCACCAGCTGACATTAGTGGTTGCAGGGAGAGTGAAACAAGGCCTGCATGGTCAGAGGTCTGTCTCAGTTGGTGTCCAGGCGTTTATAGCTGGTCCCCTTTTGACCCAGAGGAGGTTATTGCCTCTAGCATTCCTTCTTCCCATCAGATGGAAGAGTCTTTCCTTGTCCAGTCAGTGCCCATTAAAACACCCTAAACCAATCATCGTGATATAGGAAATTATGATAAGACAACATAACCATACCTCACAGACACACTTGCGTGTGGGTATCTCACAGAAAATTAACTACATTAGTGTTTAAGAGTAAACAAAATCAGTGTGCCTTTAGCATGTTTGCAAATGCTGTTTAACGTGATAAAGCTGTTGTTGTAGGATGCTGGCAAGACACAGATCTACCATTTGACAGGTATGTAATTGTGTGGGTGTGTGCACACATTGGGTGAATGTGCTCACATGTCTGTGTCTATTTGTGGGTGCAATGTATGAATGTTTGCTCGTGTGCTTTCCACACGTTCCTACTTTAAGAAGCCTTGAAGTCTGTCACAGCATGTCACTTGGCCGCTGCCCAACCCCCTTTCCTCTCCTGGTGTCAGAAGAGCACAGAATTTGCCCCTTTAACTTCTGGGTCTGACCTCTTCCAAACATTTCACTACCACCTCCCTCTTGAAACACAACAGCAATGGGACTCAAAAACATCAGTGGGGAACAGTGATGAGCTATAATCTCTGAAGCTCTGTGTTTGGGATATCTCTGTGATTAGTGGAAAGAGCTAACATTTTCTGAGGTGCGCTGTCTTTGCATGTGTGCTCCGTTTGTGTCATGAGCGTTCAGTGGTCAGAGTGAGGATGGCTGACTTGCAGGATAAACCTTTATGCTCTGCACCCCAGATCCAGGCAGTCCTGATGGGATCAGCAATGGCTAATCGTAAGATTAACAGCATAGGCTGATACTGCAAGCCTGCCAGCTGCCTGCTAGCTGATGTGACTCATCTTGATATCCACCACCACAATAAGACACTGGACTGTGGGAGTGCTGGGAAACTCTGCATGAGTTTTAAACTGATAGGCAGATGTTCCTCTGTCATAAACATAGATTAGTTAAACTCTAATTATGTCAGATTTACATTTTTGACAGCAATTTTCAAATGACTATAGAGAAGGCAGCAAATGTAAATGGAAAAAAGGTGTTAGAGACATTGGTCATTTCTCTGGTCAAGTGGAATACAAGTAAAAGCCCTGGGAAATGACTCAAATAATGGTTTTTGTGTCCTAGGGATTCTTAGTGTGTTGATCATGAACTATGTGGTGAAATTATGAAAAGAACATTAATCATTTACGAGTGTTAAATATAAACATGACAGGCCTCCTGCTGTCATTCTTTTACTCAAAATGACAGATATTTGTAGAATGAGTGGAATAATCTCTTGGCTTTCTAAACTAATGTTTATTTAGACTTAGTATTATAACTATGTCAGGGAGTATAATTCAGTAAGTGTTTCCTTATTTGCTGTGCAGTGAAATGTAGGACATGTTTTATCAGGATTTGTTTTGTTTGTTGTCCATCAGAAAAGGCTGAAAGACACAACACAGAGAAACCGTGTCAGGCATTAGATCAGTTTGCCAATGTGGTATCTGTGTCATGGTCTCGCATTGTAGATCTGGGTGAATTGCACATCTCTCAAATCTTCTGTACTGTGGGGTGCTGCTATTCACGGCCATTGAAGGGATGCATAATGGTCTTGGCAGGGCATTCGACATTCACCATGGAGAGACTGTGGGGTTTCCCTGATCGGCAGCCAGAACCAGCACACAAGGCATGCAGTAGTCTTGCCAGAGGCAACTCAACTGTGGGCAGAGTGTAGGGTGGCTATGGTCTGGCCCCCAGGACCCTGCCATTGTGGAAATGTAAGTGGGGACAGTGTCTGAACGGCTTGAGTTGGAACAGAAAACTTTAGATGACCAAAACTATGAGCTTCAAATAGCTGGGCCCTGGGAAACATAGCTTGTTCTTTTAAGAAGGTCAAAAAGAAGCCAAAAAAGAAGAAAAAACAGAAAACTGATGATGGTGGAGGGAATGTTAAATTGGAGGCTACTGTTACTATAGACATCAGCAAAACGGACATACCATTTTTCCATATGCTACAGTGTCAGTGTGTCTGGTTTCTTTTTCTGTGTCCTCTGCATTTGCACCCCGTGGCCATACCCACCACTCATCATCTGTGTCTCCACTCTCTCAGAGCCTACTCTTACTAACAGAAGTGACAACTGAGGTACTTGTGGCATCCCACTGTCTACCAGCTGAGTGTGTGAGTTATGCTGAGGATCATGATCCTTTAGTATAAACATCCTCTGAATTTTCAGAGGCCTCCCCCACCTCTCTGCTGAAGCAGCGTGCCAAATAAAGCAGAATATGTCCATAATGTGTTGTCAGGTTTGTATCATTAAGTCTGGATCAAAGGAGGTAGTAGAGCTGCAGTGAATGTTTATTTTAATAATTAAAAAAAATGATTATATTGTTACCCCGCCTCTCGCCCGTAAGCTGGCTGGGATAGGCTCCAGCACACCCGTGACCCCTGCGGGGACTAAGCGGTATAGAAGATGAATGAATGAATGGATTATATTGTTATTTGATGAATAGTCAAATTACTTTCTATGGCTTGTTTTATCCAACCAAAAGTCCCAAACCCAGTGATACTCAGTTTTAGTTTTGGTTGATAGATGATTAAACCAATTTATCAGTTTTAAAATTTCTCTTTAAAATTGCAGCACTAGTCATAAGTAAATGCTGAAATTCCCACTTGCTCTACAAACAAAGGCTGTACTATATTATTCCTGGTACAGTGTGACCAAGAAGATTCAGAAATAGAAAAGTTATATTGCAGTCGGCCCACCTGCACATTGAAATAAGCAGAACTTCTGTTATACATCCTGTCAGCTCTTTACAGAGTGGAGTCAGTCGGTGTGGCAGTGAGCAGCGGATTCACGGCTGAAAGCTCAGTGAAGTTCAGGTAGTAACATCACTCTCTCCATACACACACACTCACACACAATTCCACCCTTTCATGCAAAGCAAAATTGAGAAGCTGCAGCGTCTTTCAAGATACCCTCCTCGGCTACACAACCATCACATCAGCACTATAACTCTATTAGGCACAGCTCCAGGACACACTAAGGAACCCATAGCCCACAATGGCATCATTGTCAGTGGGAATTGCAGCTATTATCGTCCATGCTACAGGATTTATTCTCCTCCTCCCATATTGTGACCTTCACCTTTGACCCCAGCTGCCATCTCACATGCTACGGGACTGAGAGCTTCTGGGGCTTTATGCCTTCCAGGTCTTAAATACTTCTTTACAATGAGCCAAGCTTGCTAAGTGGCTTCTCTCCACAGCACCAGTGTTGGGATGATTCAGGTTAGTGTCAGCAAGGAGAGAACAGGGAGGGGGGTTCAGAGTATGGAGTTGTGGTTGGAATGATTGACCCCTAGAAAAGGTCAGTTGGAAGGCATGAGAGGAGAGGAGCTGCCTAAATGGCTCTTTTCTCTCCTTTTTTCCCCCCTGGCCAGGGCTGAGACTCTGTGTGGTTATTTATGAGTGTGTGGGAGAGAGAGAGAGAGACTGCAGAGAAACCCACCAGCCGTCTTTGTTGCGAAGGCTGGGCTGGGCAGAGGTGCCTGTCATTGGTTCGGTTCTGTCATATATATACATGCATGCAAGCAAGTGCTCCCAGACTATTAAGAACTCCTCCCAGAGCTGCAAGGACAGAGGAGAGGACTCTGTTGCGAGGCAGACTTGGAAAATGAGGTGTGCTGCACACAATAGCTGTCAGCAGTTTGATATATGCCTCTCAGGCATCTAAGCCCCATGAAACTTCCTGAAAGTGGAGGCCACTGACACTATTTGGAGCCAAAGTTGGCAGGCGTTTGTATTAAACTATTATTGTTTTATAAGTCAAGATATCATCTAAAATGTTTTGGTATGTTGTAGTTATATTATTTAATTTGCATTAGGTGTCTTCATATTCATACACCCACACTACTAATAACTACTGAAGTTTGTATTAAATATTGTTGAAAGCATAAGTTACCATACCCAAAATATTGTGGTGTTGTGTGTAAAGGTAGTGAGTCAATGTATAACAGTGCTCGAGGCTGTCGTTATTGTCCACCTATATACTTAAGCAAAAATAGGATGTTTGACATTGTCATGACTCTCATATTCCTCACAAGTTTGATATTCTTGAGAAAAAGTAGCTGTGCTGTCCCAGCATTGCATAAAATTACCGTTCACGCCACTGCAGCTCTCTTCCAGTGTAACACTCACACCACTTTGTTTTTCCTGACAAAGTTAAATTAAGCTTGAATTTCATGCTGAAGTCAAATGGTCATGATGTCATGGTTTGAGGACAGAATGACTCGGTTTGTCTGTTGACTGAGAAGGCCTATTCTTGCATGTTTGGGTGGGAGCATAGCATATAATTGCAGAGCGGGATAGCATGAGGGGATGGGGGAGGGAGAGAGTTAGCACGCAACATGAGTTTTGGCCCACAGTTGATGGTGTGGGTGCCAGACTTGTCCAGAGGGCTGCTGTGTATATCTGTGTGCAAGGCTAGCTCCGCTCTGCCTAGAGGCTTGCACTGTTCCAAGACACATCTTTCATTCGCACACTTTGAATAGGAAGAACCCAGGGCAGTTTGGACTGGGGATGGGTCTGGCTTTTTGGACTTTTTAGGGGATGTTGGGTGGGTGCCTGACTGTGTGAGTGAGTGCACGTAGGAGAGTCCAGATCTTTTCTGGATGTGCAAAATTCTTTTGAGCCTCCCTTTTCAGTAAAAACCAATGCATTGTTTAGTTGTCAAGTTAGTTGTTAGGGAGCAACCAAACCACTGTACACGTGTTGCAGCCATTTGAGGATTACACTGATCCAAAAATCTGACAGTAAAAGAAGGGAATGGAAAGCTTTGTCGGCCTTTTCATATCCTCTCAGTGGGAGGTAGAAAGGCGAGACCTCCAGACCTGGGCTTGTGGTGGTGGGTGTAAATGGGGCAGTGGGTGTAGGGGTGAGCTCTCAACTGCCAACCAGATGGACAATCAAGCCATATGTATTTAGGAAGATCATATGGGATAACCTCACAAAGACAGATTGACATTTTGCTGACAAAACAAACCACCCCTGTCGCGCACGCAAGCCCCCTCCCTTTTTTTGTCACACCCCACACACACATGTGCATATGCTCATGTACGTGCTTACAAATACTTTAAGTGGTATTTGCTTACATAGGTTTTAGGGAAGTTATTTCAGAATGTGTTAAGTACTGTGCGTGGAGCCATAACAATAAGAGGATAGGACAAAAGAATCTAGGATTATACAACTCCTACACAAACAATAACAGCATCAGTGACCTGTGTAAATGAGACAACCTTGAGCCAAGAGGGAAGCAAGTAAACTCATTTTCTGCGTCATGCATTGGGATTTACCTTGGTGTTTTAAGGCCACGGTTTGGGGTGTTATGTTCTTTGAGTCCTGATTTCGTCAAGTTATAGAATTAGACTATTCTTAAAATGATGATTTGTATTATGTTTCAACAACATGTTGAGTTTATATTACTGTTTACATAAATCAACAACCTTTATTCTCCTCCTGTCAAAATAGTCCCTTCAATTTAGCAATAAGTGCAAAGAAAACAAAACATTCCTTCACATGAAAGGACACTATATATGATATTATCAAGAATCATTCTGTTCTGCGAAATCTCTAATCCTCTCTGTAATAATCTGGATACACTCTGGATGATTTATGGAACATAAGCTTCTTCACCCCCCACAACACACACACACATACAAACCACTAATTTACATTATTAATACAGCTTGTACCAACGCTGAGTGTTCCAAAATACTGATTATATGTGTTATCAAAACATTTAACATAAATTACTGTCATTGTTGCACTTAACACCTGCACTCTGTGGCGTTTGCACCACCTCAGCACGAGAGACTGTGCGCAAGAGGCGACTGACATTGTCACTGTGACCCAAGAAAATGATGCCAAAGACTTCTATGACCTTATTTATGTAACCCATTGGTCATTTTTACTTAATATTTCACAGAAGTTGGGAAGATAATGTTTTATTTTTCCAAAATAAAAGTCAAATTCAAATTATCGAAATTAAGGCCATTATTATATACATATTGACATAACTTTGCTAATAAATAAAACCACAGGCTTGAAATCTGATCTTTCTCAGCTTTATGTCATGTATAGTATTATTAATGATGGGAGTCTGAGAGAATTTGCTGTTCTTCATGACTGTGTACTAATACTACTGAAGTAAACTATCTGCATGTATACATACACCATCAACTTAGTCAAGATAAAGTAATATATATAATGGTATATAAAATAGTATAACAGCTGGCTGCAATGGTAAAGGATGACAACCACAGATGAACATTTGAAGAGGGCCTTGTTTTATTGGTGTCTGGTAAAATTTAATGAGGAAAGTAACAGCCTAATTAGTGTTTTTATATCCTGCCACAACGGTACATGGTACACAGAGTGCTGTATGTGGAACATCAGAATGTTATGGTGACATCTGTGTGTGTGTGTGTGTGCGTGTGTGTGTGTGTGTGTGTGTGTGTGTGTGTGTGTTAGTGATGTTTTGCCCCGTAAAGTGATTTTAGAAGTAATTTCATGCTAATCTATTCAACTGCTGTCAAGATGTTTTACTAAAGTCCAAAAATGTCAAAATTGTCGTGGTTCCAGAGAAAGTCAGGGAATTACCAAAGTCAGGGGGATTCATTTTCTGGGGACCATGATTACCTTTACATAAGTGCAGGTTTTGTGTAAGAACAGCAGAGATAGCTGGCATGACTGTAGACTCTTGTTTGAAGTTTAGAAGGCTCCTCCAGACTCACAGGAGACATACAGTACACTAAACAGCAACAACATGACATAAACGCGGAGGGGTTAAGGTTGTGGTGAACACGGGTCAGCACTCTGACTGGTCAGGGGCTACACAGCCCCATGGGCAAGAAGCTGTGATGCAGTGTGGGTTCTGACACTTGTCAGTCATGACTAACATTATATTTATCCAATGATGATCCTACATAACATTCACCAGGTTGATTTAATGTTGTAGCCGAATGGTTTTTTGTACAACTGTGTCCAGACTTTGGACAGTTTTCAATTTCCTTTTCAGTGCCATAACTTGAATAATTGGTTAAGTGAAAAACATTACTGTGAGGATTCAGGCTGGATATTAGCCAGCTCAAATGCGTCTTATTTCTGTTGGCCCGCTTTTCCTGTTAATCCCCCTGGAGTCAAGACAAAGATGAGCTTAGTGAATGAATTCAATCCAGTTTAGTCATCTAACAAGGACAGAGCATGCAGACTGAAGGTCAAAGGCCTCTTAAGTTTGAATGACCACCTTTCTTTGACAATTATGCCTGTCACAGAAGGTTAACTTTTATTAACATTAGAAATGTCAGAAGGTAAACAGGTCACCGCGCCTGAGCTTTAACTGTAGAGATGTAGTATTGTAATATGCTGTTCTGGGAGATGGAGAGACAGCCAGATAAACAAACAGACTGGCAGGAAGGCAAACACACACAGTTGTGACAAAGGAATCCTCAACATCACATGGTCATGAAGATAGTTTATGTCGCATGTCTGACTTTTCTCAGTTTGATTACACTCATCATGCTCAAATTTATGTTACCCACACAGATTCTTCCCTGTGCTATTTTTGTAAAGGCCGTTGCTTGGGCTTGTCGATTGCTCTCTCCAGATCTGTCTTGTTCTCTCTCTCTCTCTCTGTCTCCCTCTCTCTCCCTCTCTCTCTCTCACACACACACACACACACACACACACACACACACACACCTCTCCCTTTCTCTCTCTTTCCCTCCCTACCGCTCTGGCCACATTGCCACACTCAGTTTTCCATGGCCTCTCATTCCCGAGTGCTCAGCAAACTAAGTAAATGAACGACACAATCCGGAAATAGTGTTCCAGCCGGAGATGGTGGGAAGGAAAATCCCTTGACTGGTGCTGGCAGGAGAGTGGGAGAGTGAAGGAAATAGTATTGCAGCTATTCACACTTCAGACAAAGCTTGTTCCTTTCATAAAGTTCTCTTCTAAACTCTTAACAATTTTACTTTTAAACAGTGTAGGAAGGACACACATTTCTTTCTCAAGCACTGCACATGTGCACTTACAAAACAGTGTTACAAGACAACATATTGGTAGCTTCATGACATGGTAACAGAGGTTAACTTATCTTTAGCCAGAGAGGTCGAAGATCACTATTAAAAAAAAGACAGATGTCACAGAGTGGTGCACAAGGCGCTGGGTAAATGTTGTCAGGATTGGCCCAGAGTTTGGTATGGAGGGTGGGGGAATGGGGTGAAGAGAGGAGGTGTGTCAGCAGGTTAAAGGCAGGGTCAATTCTATAACCAGGGTGTTGTCTGGATACCTCTGTACAGCTGCCAGTCACATTCATACCGCAGAGAGACCAACGACCTGTCACCAGCAGCTTTAAACAAGAATTAAGTGGAAGCTCAGTCAGTGCAGTCATACATGCTCAGGAAATGTTCAGGCTCCGTTGAAAACCTTGTGCAATGGCCTCTTGGTCAGGGTGGTAAAATATTCCTCCTGCATTTGTCAGAGGATGTGGTTAAATCTCAGCCGAAAGGCCTGTGGCTGCATTTGTGAAGCAACAGTGTAACATCAGCGGTCAGTTTATATCTGTATAATCAATCTCCAATATTATTTTAAAAACATAAATGTGCTTTTGTACAATAAGCAAATAATGTCTTGTCATGGATCTTTAATTGTGTTTTACTTGGTGCCTGCTTGGTGCCTGTTAACTGGCCAACAAATGCCTCGCACACTTTTTACAAGGGGAGGATAGACTGCGTGAGTATGTCTCACTATAACAGTCAGTAACATGAGATGGGGAACCACACAACCGCTAAATCAGTAAAATGGGAACCCAGAGTCACTGTAATTTGGGAGAGAGCTGGTTAACCACTCCTCATAATGGATGGTGTTTCTGTTTAGCCTAAGGCGTTGGAGCTAAGGTCATATGCAAACAAGGCAGATCCTGGGCCTCATCATTTTATACATTGCAAAATGTTTTGCTCCATGCATTTGATGAGGTTCATGAAATCACGGAGGCTTCAATTTTGCTCGTATATCTTGCACTATTAAACAAGGACCTCATCAAATATAACTGGCTACATGGGGCTCTGTGATTGATTAG